>NHTK01006051.1:0-49875 GCA_002938355.1 Panaeolus cyanescens | reverse complement strand
GTGAGGAGGGGTGATACCCGTATCCTTGTTGTTGATGCGGGCTCATTGGTGGTGGAGGGGGTGGGTATTGCAGTGGTGTATGAGAGGGCGGTGGAGGTGGAGGAGGAGGAGCAGAGCCGTAGGGATTGGGAGTGTGGGAGGGGTTGAAGGGGTCTTGGAGGTATGATTGTTGGGCGTGGGTGTCGTAGGGGTTGGGCGTTGTTGAGGGTTGGTAAGGCCGTGAGTAGGGCGAGTAGCCGTCGTTGTAGTGCCCCCTTTGGGCTTCGTCTGCCTGGAAAAGATGAAAAGGTGAGTGTGACGCGAGGTTGTGAGGTGGAGATGAAGTACCTCTGGGTATCTTGACATCTTTCTGTCTCTCTTGTCGCGGTCTTGAATGATCTTTTTCTAACCAGGTAAAATCGGGTTCAACTCTTCAAGTCAATAACACGGTAGTCCACGTCCGTTGTCGTCGTTGCAAAATCAAGGTAGGTGGTTGTATCAAAAACCCGTCAAAATCCAGGCAAAATCAAGAGTCAAAATGTGAATCAAGACCAAGCAAGAGGTGAAAGCAGATATAAAGAAGAAGTTGAGAGAGAAAAGCAGTGAGATGGTGAACGTCGACCGTCAAGGAGTGGAGGAGCAGGAGGCTGTTCCGCAAGCTATACAAAATGGGCGAAAACGTTGATGATGATGGGAGGATTACCTAAGATACCGGTCGTGCCTTGCCTTGCCCTGCGTGAAGTTCAAAGTCAGTGACAGGTCCCTGAGGCTGTTGCGATACGATTGGATGGTGGGATGTCAGTGGGAGGGATGGGAAGACAGGCCGCAGGTTGGATACCGCGACAGACTCGGACACGAGTGATTGACACGATGGTTTGTTGTTCAGCCAGGCATGAATTTTTCACCTTGTCCGTCGGCGTTGTCGTCGTTGTTGATGTGAGTTGCGCGCGGTTTATCGATGCATGTTTGAGATACAATACCTTTATCCTTCCTTGCTTATTCGATGCTTGATAACAAACCCTCCAATCTATCTTTGATCCATCATGAATCCATAATTAAACGAATCAATAGCGCATCCGCAGGCTCTATTATATTATCGCTAGACTTCAGACTTCAACCAACTGCGCGCCGCTTCGAATACATCGGCGTCGTCAAACCTTCGAGCGGCCATCATTTCCCGCCCTTCGTCGCATTTTCGCCGTTGCACAGCTTTGAGCTCGATGCCCTGCGGTGCGGCGGTACACGCGTAAATACGGTCTCACCATCCCTATGTGTGAGTAGACATCTGAATGCAAAAGTAATTACTAACGCGGGCCTCGAACATCACTTGAACAAGTCGAAGATCAGCATTCAGCGCTTAGAATTAATTGCGAATCTAAGAAAAATAGGCTCCACTGGCACTTTATCTCGGGTTTCAATCATTAACTACAAATTTAATATTACTCTGACTGTACCACCCACTGGCATACTCTGCGACATACATACACATCTACACGCAACTTCAATCTGTCCTCAGAGGCAGCCATACGGTCACTGGTCCCAAACACACGCGCCAACGCCGCCAGATATTCAGTGGATGCTTTAAGCCCTAACTCCAAAACAAGTTGATTCGTGGCATACAGCACCAAAGAAACTCGGGGCCAATCCGAGTCAATATCACCACGACGCCCATTTTCGCTGCCAGCAGAGTTCCCCAGGTTCATCATGATGCTGTTAATGTGAATGAAATCTGACGTTGTCGATTGCATTGGACAATGGCCTCTCTTGATTCTTATCATCATTGGAGTTGGACCGGTAGGTGGCTTGCGCTGCTGTGCATGGATGCAAACCGAAACGTCGATAGTCCTGGATAGTAGTACGTTACCGGTGCTGATAGGTTTCCCGGAGCGGTGCTTTTCCCGGATAGCGCGACACAGAGAGCTTACAACGCGATGAACCTGTTTGGGCACATTCTCCGGGTCTACCACACCATGACTAAGGAAGATAAACTTGAATCGTTCAAGAACTTGCAGACTCGCAATATCGTCCAACAGATACTGGAGATGCACGAGGGCTTTCGAGTGGGTGGATACCATATTTGCCTCTGCGTCGATACATATATCATATAGCGAGCCAGTCAGTCAATGGAAGCGTCGGCGTCTCCAGGGTTGACGACTCACCAGATGCCAGATTCCATACTATCTCCAGATATGAAAATCCTTTCGAATTCGTGTTCAACTTCCTACTAATATCCTCTCGGCATTTCTCGATTTGTGCTATAAATTCGTCGGGAGTTGCACGACACAGGTCAATGATGCATACGGGAAGGGCATTGTAAAACTTGATTGTAGCCTGAGGAAACGTCTGCAGTGTATCCGAATGAGATGAAGCGTCCAATCTTCTTTGAGGAGCCTGTGAGGGGACAGCTTGAAGACAGTCTGAGTCTGTTGGTTGAGACATTCCGTTGATGACAGTATTTGGGAGAATGCGGGTGGTGAGGGGGAACCAAATGCGAACGTGGGGCTCTTTATATAATTTTTACCTCAAAGAGTCATTGTGGGCGCTAACATTGCTCAAAGTGGGGTTCATGTCACAAGAACACCGGTAGCAATTGAGTTATTCAGTGCATGCAGTTGCATACTCGTTCATTCGAGTCAGTCCATATAATATTATTATATTTTCTCTTTATCTAACTTGTAGACTTATTCCCCGTTTTGGTATACATGTCAACTTCAGGCTTGACATGCTGTTTGCTGTTTTTAGTGCACGAATGTGTTGATGACGTCTCACGCTTCACAGGCCCTCATCTGGGATGAGTATAACCCAAGTCACGAATCGAAGTCATCAATTGGCAACCATCATAATTATTCGGGATGGTTATCGAGGGAAATATAGCGTATTCGAGTCGAGCCTCTTAGGCGCTCGCTCACGAGTCACGTGCACGATATTCCTCATCTGCAGTGTTCTGAGTCTCCCATTCACTAGCAGGTACTCATCAATTCTCTTCAACGCCTGCTCATTCACGTCTAATCAGACCTTAGTGGTACCTGTAATACATTTGTGATTCGATGCAGTCCGCCACTGACAGGTGTAGTGTGATGTGACTAGACTTCAAGTTGCCAGTGATACCGACTGCGCGCCGCTTTGAATGACCTCCGCGTCTTCGAACGGTCATCATCTCCCGCCCTTCGTCGCATTTTCGCCGCTGCACAGCTCTTCGGAAACTCTATGCGCATGTTCTGCGGTGCGGCTGTGCATTGGCATGCAGAGTTACGCTCTCTTCACTCCTAGGAGTAAGTCCTTGTACATGGTCACTAAGCGCCTCACTTGAAGTGGGATCCTAACCCCCTAATGCAATACAGCAGTTATGCTCAAATACTTAACGCCCATCGAGTTCGAATGGATGTTGAGTACTATAATATCGTTCCTGGGAACATGCATAGCACAAGGTATACAACTTGTTCAAGTATTCTATATTCCATGCGTAAAGGGATTACAAGCTGTTGTTCACATACATATGAGCTCAAGCTTTACAAGTGACAAGCCAAATCTCTCTCAAAATCCGTGGATTACCATGCATATCCCATGTGTCTCCAAACGTGCCTGGAACGTCTGGACAAGGCTATCATCGGTATCATAACTCGTAGTCAGTGTCCAAGGGGGTCTATCAACTATAAAATGGTTTTAAATATCATGTCCGATTCACGAAGGTAGGCAGAAAATGCTCACCATGGAGAGTGTCCTGCACATTTATCTCCCAGCGTAAACGCTTCCAGGCAATATCCAAAACGTCTTAGAGGTGTTGAATCGTCTCTTCAACACCCCAGCTCCGGAGATGATCAAGAGAGAGGGTAAACTCCATAACGAACACGTCAAGGGACTCAAGATTTGAAAGCCATTGACGAGACAAAAATCTGTCAAAGTCCTCGCGAAAAGCAATGTCCAGGCTGTTCGTCGACACGTTCCATTCTGAGTATGTATGTATATGGTGACCAGGAATGTGCCATTGACAATGTGTCAGAATTCAATCTGGTTACTAGCTATACTAGTAGCGCAGAGACGGGGGCTCACCTTTGTCCAAATCCCACATAACAGTGAGTGTCCCGACATGGCCCCTAATCCAAGAATTTGAACGGCCATTATCGTCGCCTGTAAAATCAACCACGATGTCCCTGGGGTGTGTCCAATAGCGATCCAATATTCGATCGTGAGTCGGAAAGAAAAAGCATAAATGGCTGACATCGTTTTCATGTTTGCGAACGTTAACATGGAACTTGCATTCTATCATGGGTGATTCAGTCATGATTTCAAGTTAAATTTGAGCTTCAAGTTCGATGTGAGAATAGGAGGAGTTCAACTGTTGTTGTTGGGGCAATAAAGACAATGGGAGAGTCTGTCGTATACCCCTCGAGGAGTCATTGTTTGTGCTCATTGCTGTGCGAGTTAATGTGGGCGCCCAACAAATCAATTACGTAGACAGCACAAGGACAACTGCACGCAAACAAGTGAGTGATACAACAGCAAAAACGAGTCAATTCACTCGTTTTAATCCATAGATCATTGTCCTTTGAACGATTGTGGGAACAATACCTGATATTCGCGACTTTTATGGGCATTCGAACGTCCGTATCAGGCCTTGTAGTTGTTGTTCTACTGCACATGTATTCGTATCCTCTCACACCTAGTCAGACAGATTAAAATGTGCATACGGGGCTGTTCATATGCCTACGCAGATGTCAGCTTCAGTACACATGCAAGCTATCATTCACATCGAATTCCCAATTCGCGACAAGCGCCGAATGCTTCTATCCGATTCGGGGTCGTGACTCGAACAATATTTGGTTTTATTACTATTTCGAGAGTGCATTGGAGACTCCTCTATTGCGACTAGTCTCGGAAACCCAGCCTCTCACTCTGACGGGCTTCTCTAATTCGGGTTCACATGTTAACTTCCATTTAAAAGGATAACAGTCTGATTGAACAACACATGCGCATTGAGGAACATACTAGTAGTTGAGAACGTTGGTAATATCTAGCTACTACACGGTATGTACATAGACCTTACTGCGCGGCTATTTATTATGACTCTACTGCCATCCCCAAACTCTTTCGCATTCTTACTTAGGGACTCTATAAAATTGCAAGTTCTTCACGTAACGAATGCGTGCAGGGATGATGAGCGCGTCGTGGGCGCCTATATCCATCCCGGCGTTAAAACACTTGTGCAACCCATCTGCAACCTCTTTTACCACTGAATGAAATTCAGCCCTCTCAGGACCAAAAAGACCATTGAATACTTCCGAATTAATGTCCACGCCTAGTACATTTTTTTTCGACCTTAACGCTTTACGCTGGTCCCAAGTACTCGTCTGAAGATTTGCCTGCGGTTCGTTCAGAAAGTGGGTGGTCAGACTACGCGCAAATTCCGGATTGCCCTGGGTTTGATTAGGATACAGAGTGATGTTGATATCGATGAGACTGCCAGATGGAACACCTTTAGATTCCTTCTTCCCCTGGACCAATGAATCGTGGAAAGCATTCAGGACAGTACGAATTATGTTTATGACCTGTTCGACAACAGCATAGCCGTTAATCTTTCGTACATTTCAGATCTTGGTGCCGGTTCGAATGCTCGACGTCCGAGTTGGCAGTTCCCAAGGCCAGCTCTAATTAGCCCAGGTACGCATCTATCAGAATTGTCCCAACGTTGACGTAAAGAAGTAACATCACCTTTTTCCAAGTCCCAATGGATTTCGAGTTTCTGAACCTTCTTCAACGCTTTATCTCCATTGACTTGATCTACCCGAGACGGGTTGGCTTCAAAATGGTCAGAGTGTGTCAAATCAACGCTGATAATATTTTTTCCGTAAAAAATGGCAGATGCATTCAATTCTGTTGAAATGTCGAATTTTCGGTGGACAGGGAATGCCATGACCTAAGCTTTGATTCGAATGCGAGAGTCAACGTTTGTTGAGACTAGTTGAGTGTGGGTGGGTGGGGAAATAAATCTCATGAAAACGCTCCTTTATATGCCCTCGAAGAGTCATTGTTGTGGTGTGCAATGTGGGCGCTGACTCGGGACAAATCGATATCTTTCATCCATATTACAAGGACAACTGCACGAAATTGCAAAGGAGTCGATGTTTTAAGAACAACAACCGAGTCATTTCACAGCATTGACTGGAGGTTACTTGTTCTGATTCAGAGATAATTGTTATTTCAACGATAGTGAGAACAATACCTGACATTCATTACTTTTATGGTCATGAAACGTCCGGATCAGGCCTCGTGTAGTTGCAGTTCCACTGCAAATATACGCCTAATCTCTCACACCTATTCAAACGAAGTGAAAAATGTACATGAGGCTGTTCATACGCATGCGCAAATGTCAGCTTCAGTGCACGTACTAGTTATCAATCACATCAAATTCCCATTTCGCGACAAGCGCCGAATGCTTCTGACAGATTCGGGGGTTGTGACTCAAACGATATTTGGCTTTATTACTATTTCAAGAATGTATTGGAGAAGTGTATCTATTATTTTAGTTATATTTAATAATGAAGTGGACACGGAGATTAATTTCCTCTTAGCATTGGTGTGCAGTCTTGTGCGGTGTGACGCGCCTTTGCCGAACGGCTTCTATGATTGTGGGCGCTTGCAAGCCATATTTAAAAAGGCCCTCCTTCAAACTCATTCTGCACCCCACCCCACCACTTCTTCTCTGATCAAACCAGCCGCTACGGTCCTCGCAGCCACCTAACTGATCGTATCACAGTTTACAATGTCAGGGACTCAAATCTCCGAGCTTTTCGATACCAACACACCACGGCCATCCACACTACCCAAATCTCTTGCCTTTACTGACTCTTTTTTGCCCTCGACATCGTCAAAGCTTCCTTTTAGTGTTTTTCAAAGAGATAGAAATCCAAACCACGAGGAAGATCTCGGATTCGACCATCTGTTCAAATCCTCACGATACTCTGAATCAGAAGACGACGACATTCACAGCAGTCGATCTCCTCACACTGAAGCTGTCCAGCAAGCCACATTTCACGCCCATAACTCACATAATATTCAAGGGGACAATCCCTTATATAATGTGAATACATATGGATCTTCCACTGGTATGGGGTATGGTCATTACGACAACTATAGTTGTGCCAAGAGGGGACCCGTGACTACTGAGCGCCCAACTACTGTCAGCGGAAGAGATATGGGAAAAGCAAGGAATTGCAACCCATTGTGTCAGACAGGTACCGGTGCAAGACCTTCGCACAAACCAAACCGTGACACCACAAGTACTGCAACACGAATGAAATCCAGACAAGCAACGAATACGAGTCGGATGCCAGTTATACCCAATCATGATCAAACACCTCCACGTCAACCGATAGTACCCCCTCAGGCCATCCAACCTCAACCGACATATATCAATTATGACGGATTCGATTCTGACACCGGTGAACCACTGCCTGAACATAAAGGCAGGGGTCCGAGTCGAGGCACAGTTCAGCCACCTGCTACCCAGAGAACAAACAGTGAACACTGCGCCAAATCATCTGCAAGGTCATCGCCAGTGACGAGCGGAGGAAATTCAGGCAGCGATGACCTGCAGCTGAGTTTGAACAAACGAGAGGCCTCGAACAGACCAAACAATGATATTATTGCAACACGAACGACAACACGACACGCGGCAAATATTCATCCCACTGCCAGTCGTCCCGCTACGCCCAATGGCCAAACATCGCAAGGTGTGCACACTGGCAGATTACCCGCGCCTAAAAGTAACAAACCGACAACGGTACGAACCGCTCGTACGGGGCCGCCCCAGGCCGTTAATGGCGATTTGGAAAAACCACTACCACCTGACCCTTTTAGTGAACGACCTGTGACAGAGATACTTTATTCCTTCCACGACGATTCTACCGGTGCCGCTGCTCAGTCTCCTTTTACGAGGACGCCCAGGCAAAAGAGCCAGGATCCTAAAGATCGATATCATTGTCACATCTGCACACCGAAGACATTTGACGAACTGCTTCTCAGACTCAGTGTCGATCCTACTCAGGCTAATAGCCAACTTTGCCCCCTTAATGTTAAATGTCCTAAGTATGAAGATGCGTGTGTTAATGTACCCATCTCCGTCGAAAGAGACCAGATATTACAACTTGAAGTCTCAAGGAATGATGACCATCGTCGGATTGACGATATCTTATCACGACTCGAAGGAGTTAACTTGCGTCGGATGAGAGTGGTTCAATTGAAGATCACGTTCAATGTATCGGGATACACGCCTGCGGAGCTACACTTTGGAGTAAATGAAGAAGTCCAACAGAGTTTACGGTCTAACCTACGTAGATATCTTAAAGGCATACATTATAATTGGATACAACAACACGGATTTCCAAAACTATCAACTCTTTTGAAAATGCCTGCCCAAGGCTTTTCTGGAAAAAGACTTTACAAGCTGAATGTGGAGAGGCTGCCAGTGAGCCTGGAGGTTTGCATAGATACAAATTTTATGGATAAGATGTCTACTAAGTAACCTAATTTCTAAAGCTTCTGCTTCATGATAATCGATCTTGTTCAAGTCAAATTGCCTCTCAATAGCACTCCCACTGTCCAAATCACTAGTCAGGCTTTCAAGGCTGGAAGAGCTTCTGAGCGTGGAGACTTGCTCACGAAACTGACGCCCATCCCAATCGATTGTGAGTCGTGACTCGAATCGTCGGAATCGATTCTCTTTAATATTACCAAATTGAAGTACTAATTAATGCTGTGCCTTAGTCGAAACAAAAATAGCATATATTAAATTCATATCATATCAAAGAACACTCCGTGTTGACAGTTCAGCCGCTCTTGCTTCTTACCGATTAGCGCATGCGCGCTTGATCATCACGGCTTGGATCATTGACACGCTTTGACTGACGCCCATTATATGAAAGAGAGAATTGAGAATTGAGAATTGAGAATTGAGAATTGTCGTCATGGCTCGGTATTTACAGTAGGGTGTTATGTATTCAGTCTTTCGAAGTTGCAGGTATATGAATATAAGACCAGGTTGTGTCATGAAATGGCCAGCGAAGCTCAATCCGAGTCGTTGCCCTCTTTGTGGTATAGGGCAATGTGTTATGACTTTTGAGAAACGATAAAACACCCCAAAAGACCTTGTGAGTTTGTTTGAGCTCCGAGTCGTATGGTCGAGCTAATTCAACGATGGATGTCAAGGCCTGGAGACTAATGTCAAAGGGAGAATAGGCGCGCATTGTGTTAGCGTAGTCTTGGCACGCGCGCGACGTCTGAACAATTTATATATGAGATTTTCGTATTACATTCATACCAAGATAAACATAATATAATGCAGATAGTGCCGGGAATAGCGGCTTTCAAATGCATCCCATTTCAAAGCTGTCGCAAACGCTCGCGCTGTGACACAACGCGTGTTGTCGACGACAATTGACCTTCCCAATAAGGCAGCACACAAACTTCCAGCAGAAAGCCGGCCATGCACGGCAGTTGGCATTGTCCTGAAATAAAGAGCTTCCTCAGGCTGCACTAGAAAGGTCTTCATGGCCCGCTTTGCTTTTCGAATGTCTTCAAAATACTATAAAGGTTCGAGCGACAGTCCTATCCAGTCATCTTCCCCCCCACCCCCACAACCACTCGCAACTATCCAACTACACTCAAGCTTCCAAACATGCCCAAAGCACAAAATGGAACCACGAACTCTTCCCAGTCTACTTCTCGGGTACAAAACATTCGCCGGGTCTCTGGGAACAATAATCATTCCGTTGAACAAGTGAAGGAGAACAACGCATTGCCCACGCCTACTGGACGTTCTCGAGGTCGAGGAGGTGCAACTCGCGGACGAGGACGCAGCGCATCCCCTACTAAGCCCCGTGCGCAACGGCCAGCATCACCCACTAAGCAGCCCAAGGCTCCCGGATCGCCTACAAAGCGCGGTCAGTCTTCTGGTACCGTCAGAGGTCGCACTCGAGGCGCCGGCCGTGGTAGAGGCGGTTCCTCCGCTGGAAGGACCAAAAAAGACGCTGGGAATAATGGCACTGAAACACCGTTTGTTGCAGCTGATGATGATATGGTTGAATGTTATTTGGATTTGCCGACGGGCCCAAATGTGCCAGAAACTATGTGGGGATTGGAACAGAATGATTTCTACGAGGTGGATTCGTTCAGCGTTGATGTCGAAGGGGATTTGTATGGCTACTCGTTGTCTCTCCAAGAAGACATGCCATTGTGAGAGTATGGAATGCCTGGCTTTTATTAATCCCAGAGGAGATAAAGTGTTCAACGTTCAGCGCTAGTATTGTTTCCTATTCCAATTATGCTTCGAGTTGATGTTTTTCAAGGTTTCCTGTTACGCTTCCCGTCTGTTATCTTCACTTTTTTACATGATGAAATTTTATATTATGCTATGATCTATATCTCCCCGATAACACTGTATCACAAGAGTGAAATTCGAAACGAGCTAAAGTCCCAACACATCAGCGCGCGCTTAATATGATTTCCTTGCCATTCTAAACATTAACAGGCACGAGATCGAGTCCTATGAGGGTCGTTACAAGGCCACGAGCGGAAAAACAATCAAAGTCTTGAATAAGTGCACTCTCCAGGTGAGTTGTTTAGTCATGAGACCCCCTTTCGCTCCTGCGAAGCTAGTAATGTCGAACAAAATTGCGTATTTCGTGATCAAGACAGCGTATGCTCCGAAACATGATTCGATGTCATGGAATTCTTGAGCCATATCAAACCTGAAGTCACGGATGCGCCAATTCCGAACCCCTATCAATCTCTCATTTGCTTGTAAGGCGGGCGACAAACAGTTGTTTTCGCGCACACGACACGAGATCTTCCATGGCCATGAGGACACCTCCATCATCTTGAACGCGAGAATGCGGGGAAATAGGCTCCACCCTATCAGCGAAGACCTCCTGACCCTTCTTGATGTCATGAAAAGATTGGGTTGCGACCCCTCTCCTCATCTCGGACCATGAAAGAACCTGAAAGGCATTTCAACATTCCTGGGCCCTTCTTCAAGCATCTAAACTGAGATACCCCGCATTGCTTGGCGAATTTATCACCGTTAGCGCCTATCGATTGATCCTTTCATCCTCGGGTTTACTTAGTATTCTTAATAGAACAGCTGAATGAATGGAGCTTGATAGCTTTATGATCTTTGAAAGATGTCCGTATAAGTCATTGTGTGTGATTTGTTGTATAACCCGGCTCCGCGCACCACATCGCCTCTAACGTTTAGGAACAAAGAGGAGGCATTATAGTTGCCACAACGGGGGATTTTAGCTCCTTTGTTATGATCATGGGACTGTCTCTGGGCGTTCGGGAAGCTGTGCATTGGGCTAATTCGACGGTATTAGATGTGATAGGTTGAAACTTGACGTGGACCAAGCTTTGTATTCAAGTTAAGTAGCTGGACTGAGACCGTCCACCGGGAAGAGGCATTCTCGAACTGAATCACTCAGTGCGATGTGTCAAAAATCACACTAATTTCAAGCGAGGCCGCTCTCGACAGATGAGCACGCCAGGAGCACGCTCAGGCATTGAATCGCCTTCGGGCGGAACCTCAGGAGACCCTAGGTGTCACATCCGTATTACAACAACTCGATTGCGTGCTAAAAATGTGGGGAAGGGTTCAATGAAAGGGGATACGTTGTATAATTGTACACACCTTGAACAAAAGAAAAGAAGTAAACTCGGACCTTACTTTGGAGCTGAATGAAAGATCAGTAATAACTTACCACAAAGAATGAATGGAAGCTCATGTTTTTGTATAATTTGTATAAAGTGGATATGAGAGTAAGCGACTCAATGATTAGCTTCGTCTACTCTGTACCTTTTGTGTCGCTTACCATGTGGGAGGTCGAGTGTCGTCATCGAACCCACGCATTCGGCTGACCGGAAGGCGGTGAATTGGCGTGAATGTCTGATGGTGATAGAGCGGATGAACATTCAGAATGGCGTCTTTGCCTGTGTAGCCCCAAATGAATGTACGATAAGTGGCCCATTTGTAGCCACTGTCAACAAATTGAAGCGCGCATGAACTTAATACGAGGCCCCTACAGGTGGCGAGAGACGCTCGATGGGAAGTTTATATGAGAACAAAATTAATTCTGGCCGCTGGTCAGACTCTAAAGTGCAGCATTTTGAAGCCATGTTGTTTAGAGGCGTTCATGTTGGTGCATGTCCCTCCTGATTGCCTCGAGCTCGCTCGAACCTGACAGTGAGGCATGACCTCGAGGTCGCGGTGGGAGCAATTACGTAAGCATGGTTCACGTGTATGATCCTGTTGCCAAGCTCAAGCAAACAACAAACCTTCCAACCCCGAACCACTCCGAACGTCGTCCAACACATTCACCATGCACGCTTCCCTTGTCCGCCGCTCTCTTGGGGGTATTGTTCCTCCTAAAATTGCCACACCAAAGCTCGTCGTAAGCATTTGATTCCAAAAAACTACTCCAATGACTGATTTTTTTCGATTTTTCTGATTTTTTTTGGAATTATTTTGGTTGATGTGTTGGCATTATGGTTGTGGAACATGGCGGATAGTCTGGAGGATCGGGCGCTGGTCTAGGACCTCTCGTTGACTTCTACTCTAAGCTTCCCAAGGGTCAGGCAACAGCCCGTGCCAGCGGATTCAAGGGACGCCTCTTCACCGGTGCCAACGCGTCCGGAAAGCCTCTCGTTGGGCTTATTGTTGGACTGTTCTTCATTGGATATACCATTGACTACAACAGTGCGTGCTTTCTTCATTAATTTGTTTGAATTCTGGCTAATAACATGTTTACAATTTGCAGTGCACTTGAGTTCGTCCCTATTCATTTGTCTACCCATATCGTTAACCTGGCCGCTGACATGTCACTTTTCTAGAGCACCACAAGAACCACGCTCACTAGATTACACAAAAACGGGGTTCATGGCGTTGATATACCAATGCAATAGATTGTTTTCGGACGTACCCTTTTTCTACCCTTATGTCATACCTCAACATTGCACCTCGAGTAATTTTTCAGCATACTACTCGTCCATCAAGGCCTGAAGTTCGTAACCAACTCTTTCTGCAAGGACATATCCACCAAGGATATATACACCGTTGTTCCATCTACGAGATAAAATTCTTGGAGTTGGGCTTTGATCTTCTCATTACCTGCATTCCGACTCTATGGACTTGCCAAACCTGTGGATTGGCGACATCTTTCTCAGGTCTCATGCCCAGGTCTAGATCACCATATAATTTTGCTCCACAGCTGGGTTTTTATGAATGTTCTGTTCCGCTGTGACGGTTTGATTTCTCGACAGGCTGATTCCCTTCTGAAAGGGCTCGTTGCTGTCCTGGCCTCTTGGCCACCTCGTGGCGTTGTCGATTCACTTGCCCTGTAGATCTGTTATTATTGCACGTCGTCTCGTTATGGTGCATCTGACGACTCTTCAGGGTTCTGTTTCCTGTGAACGAGCTATTGCTGTCACTTGGAGCACTGTCAGTGGCATTGCTTTCTAGATTTCGAGTCCGCGCTATTCGTTCTCATGGACATTTTAAACCCCGGTCCATCACGCAAGCAAGGATTCCTCGTTCATCATCGAAGTTCAGTAAATGAAGACACCCTATTTGGCTTCTAAAGTTTTATCTTCACTTTACTACGACTTCTTCCGATGCGTCACTGTGATGGCTAGCACCTAGGCTGGACAGCTTCTTTCAGGCTCTGTATAAGGGTTTGAAAGGATCGTGGCTTGCAGTTTGGAAGATGGTCACTTGTCTCTAAAATCTCAACGTGAGTTCAACTGCCTGGATACTTTCATCTTAGTTAATCACAGGCGGATATCCCGAAGCTCAAGTTGGAGGTCCTCTAACGAAAAGCAAGTTGGGCTGGTCAAAGTATAACTGACAGTGAACAGAGGCATGTTCACTCCCATCTCTGTAATCTCTATTCTCTTATCGCGTAAATTTAATGTGGGCGAGCAGCGCATTTTGGATTATAGGTACAGCACATCCCAATCCGGGCCTGAATTAAGTCTTTCAAATTCGCAAATATTCCGCAATAATCTCGTTCGATTTTTGTTCTGACCCACAAAACTTGTTTGGTCAGGTGCTGATGGTGTCCAAGCCACGCCTCCCATGGTGAAAATCGTGTCCAGCCTCGCGTTCGGTTTTTTGGCAGTTTCTCACCGGGAAGAGAACCCACAACGACGGTGCCTCAGTGTAGCTCACTCACACTTACAATTTACTGTGTCTGGAAATAAGCTCCTCGGCGCGTGTTACCTTCACTTTAGCGGTCGAGCACGGGAGAAGTTTTCTGGGGTGCAAAGTTTGTGGTCGAGTCCTACAATACGTACAAGGGCTGCGCCTGATTAACTTGAGTCTTGTCTTATTCGGTCGACTGCGATTCAAAAAATGGGGTCACGGAGGAGGTTTTCCTGTGTACAATTGCGAAATGGCGAGTTTGTGAGTCCGATATTTAAATTAACTATTTTCGTATCACGCTGACTTTTTCGCTCCGATGCTCAATACGCGTTCTAGGAGCGTGAAATTAGGTTCCCATCGACAACTATAATTTTTATTATCGAAGCCTTTGATCCCTGCCAGCGAGTTTCACTGAGTTGGAACTCGAGTTCATGAAAGGAGAAAGGCGGGATCCCAAGGCGTCTATCAACGGTCACCACGATTTTCGGGCAATTTCCGAGAAGTACGAAGTTCGTTCAAGAATCAACTTCTTGTACCTTGACGGCTGTCGACCGGCAGATGCCATCGGGACCTTCGGTGCGTGCATTTCGCCTGCAAAGGTGTGCTTGCTGAAGTAAGAACCCGTTCAAAGGCTTCTACCCGGCCATGCGCTGTTATAGTTTCGTTTGTCACATCGAAATAAAGAAAGAAGAGATGAGATGAGGTGAGAGTGGCGACTTTTGAGTTTCAAGGTGCATCCTGTCAAATCTGAATTAAAATAGTTGTTTACTTTTATGCCTAGGGGTTACAGTATGTAGTATGATGCTTCAATTGTTGGCCTAAGAAGGAGCTCTGCATTCTTGGTGTTAATTCAACTCGAGTGAACGGCAGACCTTTTTGCTGGTGGCCGAGTGTTGCCGCAGGCTGTTGCTGAAATTTCCGAGTACGTTTGACCCTTCACAGACACGAGGGCACTGGTTTGAAGGGATGAAGGAAACGAGTACATACCTACGGCGACCATTCGATGACTCGAATATGCCTTGTGTGAGTCTGGGCAGCGCCATTGAGTTTACTCACACAAACGAAACAGTGAAAACGCACACAGGTACTGCACCGCGCTTTTTTCAGAATACCGATGGGACGAATCGATGATGGTTTGAACACATCCGACTGACTGTCCTGTCGACGCGATCATGACATGATCAGCCAAACTGCACTGTGCAGTGCAACTCCAATTTAATTTCGATGTATTTTTATCCTGAAGCACGATCATCTTGGGGTGATGTTGTGGTCTGTGCAGTAGGAATACTCCCATCATACTTATGAGTATCGATTACCAGGGATTCGTAGAAGTCATCAGGATTCAGGATGGATAGATATCTCCTGCATTCAAATATTCAAACTCAGTCTCCAGTTATCGTCTCCGGATCCTAGCTAGTATTATCAGCGATGACTTCTGAAACGGCTTGTTATGCTCTTATAATAGCACATTTGACCTAAAAAGAATACAATAAGACTACTACATGCGATCATCAATCGCAACAACCGCTGAAGATTGGGTGCACACAGAATTGCACTGCCGAATGAATTGGTCATGAACTACACTCGATTGAACATCATAATATGCCTTTCTTGCGAGTTGACATTACATGGATGCCGGCCGCTTACACAGGCTACGATTATTGTTGTGGCTGGAATGAAGACATGTCACCTCGCGTCAGTACCCACTGCATCCATTACTTCCCATAATCCAAGATAATCGCACCCATGCATGGTCTTGTCTATGACCGTGTATCGAAAACTCTGATCGGGGACTAGCTACGTAGTCTGGGGCTTATTTTTGGGTGAGGGGTAATGCATTGAAACGATGATGTAGGCCTTGAGTTGGCGAGATTGTCCGTTATGTTCTCGCGCTGATCAATATCTGGGAGATTAATCTCCAGCGCTCATTTCTGCAGGACAGCCTGTGGGCATTCGAAGTCGTTAGATGATAAGACGATAATTTCATTGTTTTTATTGATCTAACATATTGATTCTTGGGATCAAGAATAGACTCGGAACTGTCCATGTAGGACTGAGACGAGTAATCAGGAGGACCTGAGGAAGTGGAGCAGTCGCTTCTGTTCGAATGACTATTAAGACTGAAAAGCTAAGCATTAGGTATATCCTCGGACCAGACAATGATACTCCCCGAGTGTAATTGACGGAGGGGCTGAATCCGCGCTCTCTACTTGTATTGTTTTACGATACCATTTCATCATCGCCAACCACCGACCGGTAGGTAAAAACACCTGTCTTTACCATTTAAACACGTACACACTACGTATACAGACGTATAAACTCGCCATTTCTCCTGTTTTACCCCTTTTAAGGCTTTTGGGGAATCAGCAGATCACCTAATGGAGCGTTCGAGCGATGCTCCACAACTTCGCTTCACCGTATTCGTTCGCTTATGAAGCCAAGTATCTCAACGAGCTTTTTCTGAGGATTATGGATTTGCATATGAATATGTTTTTCATTTCAATTTCCCTACATAGTCGAACGCTTACAATAGTGGCTGCAGTACACGACTATCTCTCAATATGGTAGTAAGTACATAGTTGCAAGAGTACTGCACCTCCAAGGTGGGAACTGATCCCATCGAATGAATTGGAGCGTCATGGATCTAGACTTGCCTGACCGTTTCAGTAGACAAGCAGCAGTGCAATACATTCCACGATGATGCGATGGGATCTTTTTTACTTGATTGTTCTTCAGTTAGGAAGTTAATAGAATAGTGCGATGACTTGAGGTCCCTTCTTAGTTGACGGGTCCTGGGTGCACGGCGAATCTCTTTATCTATACCCATTAAGTGGCCGTCCGCTTCTTTCTATCACGGTCTCACTTGTACTTCAGAACGGTGTATTGTTAGTCATTTCTACTTACAATATGTATATTCGCAAATAATGCGCGGAGAACAGCAGCGATGAATGGTGACAATGCGGTTCGATGAATTGAGAGCACACGGATCCTGGCTAGATTACTGTACATGGATGCAAGAAAGACGTGATCGGAGTAAATAATGTGCCATTAGTATTAGTATCGAGGAAAGCAACGAAAAAAACACAGCGATAATGCTACGGAATGGAGTATTGTACAAGTATTACAAGAGCTGGTGCGAGTGTGAGTAATGAGTGGGTCATGTCATGGGTGGGGTCCGCAGATCTAAAATCGCAGTCCGGCATAGTAAAAAACATGGGTATGGTGGTATAGTTTTTGGTGTTGGATGATGCTGATGAACAAGAATGATGATAATGATGAAGAGGCAGAAACGTGGCAGCAGCAGCAGCAGAGATAGGGAGATGATGACGATGACGACGATGATCGTGGCGAACAGGGGCACACACGGAGGCGGAGCGGATGAAGGGTGCGGGTTCCGGCGGCCAAGACTCAGCTGGGCGACGATAGAGGAGATTCATTCTTCTGTCACGTCAGTTTGATTCCTGCTGCCCGTGCTTGTGCTGCCCGACACGCAAAGCAAAACTCATCCACCCGGTCTACGTCGCGCTGAATCTCTTGCCCAAATGTCTGATCCCCCCCACGTCACGTTCAGCATGGTCATAAAGGGAGAGAATGAGGAGGGTGAACTGACCTGGTAACAAGTGGGCTGCCGGCATGTTCTTGGGTGTGATATGCTCCGCTCGCAATTATGGAGATTGCAGTCAAGGATGGCAACGACGAGGTGTCGTTGGAAGTGCTACAGAACAAAACAATAATGAATGAGATCGAGTCAATAGAATGGTGTAGCCGCCCTCTGGAGGGACGACCATGTGGATAATAGACTCACCCCGCAACGATTCCAACGTGTTCCTTCGCTGCATGAAATTGAAGACCAATTCAGCGTTCTGCTCTAAATGATCCGCTCGATGGCGGAGGGGCTGGGGAGGACGTACGCGATTTGTTGGCACATTTCTCAGGTAAATGGGTTGGCGATGACTCGAAAGATGTTGTGTTGTTATAAGAGTGCGAAGATGACTCGACTCTCGAAGCGATAGAGGGGTAAATATGCGGTTGTAGGGAAGACAAGGAGATTCGAGGGGTACTGGGAGGACCAAGACGGAAAACGCTTGATACTTTATACGAATCTCATAATGATGTAACTGCGCGGATAATGAAATTTATATAAAGGGCATCACGGGAATTTTAGAATATAACAAAAATAAAATAATAAATAGGAAATCGTGGGTGGCAGGCGAACTTTCACCTTTCATCGGGCGACTGGGTCTAAGTGGGTGACAAGGTTACGCGAATCCGGGAACCTAGGGTCCCATTTGGCGATAAGTGTTAGACCCAAATTAAGGTGGGTCTGTGTCTATGGAATCTGCTGGCGTGCTGTCCCGAGTTGGCAAGACAAGGACAGGCAGCACACCGCAATATCATAATCATCAGATTTGTGCTAAAGAAACGAAAAAAAAAATCATTCGGTGTGAATTATTCCCTACTCTTGTCCCCTCCGCTCCGATGTATATGGCACGACAAAGAGATTGTGCGGTATTGTAGGCCTGAGAGAGCTTTTGATTTGTTGGGGGGGAGCTCGAAGCACATGTGACCATTCGACATGTTGTATGGGTATATCGCCGGGTTTGATGCACGTTTATGTAACACTTTTTCGGTTTTTGAAAGAAAGAGAGCACAAAAAACAATAGATTAAAGATAGATAGAGCCGAACGCGTGCAAAGGGATGTTGATATATAAAAAGCTTGAGCTTACATCTAACCCCCTACATCTTGGAATCCCTTTGTGTAATAGTGCACACAAGACAACATAAGCATACATACAACGCCTGCAGGCTGGCTGGGAAAGATGAGAATATAGTGGTAACAGCCTTCTAAACGGCCAAATGAAACGCCTGAATAGACCAACGCATCATGGAATTGAATTAATGGATCTCGTCCCCCCTCATTTCGTCACTTGTGTGCACAGGTCCGTTCTTCCCGAGGCCTGGCAACCTTTCATGAACCATGATCTCTCAGGGACTCGTGCTTTGTCCTGCCCTGTCGACTGAAAACCGAAAAAGCTGTCATTCAAGAAATGGGCTTGTGCTGAGAGAATCTTGATCATGATTTCCCAGTTTCTTGATGCTCCCAGCGGAACCAAAATCTTGGCCCCGTTCGAACCCGTTTGTCAGCGGAAAAAAGAAGCCCAGCCCCTCCCACTACCACATCGCATCGCAAGATAACGAGATGTGAAGAAAGGAAAAAGAAGGAAGTAATCATTCGACTTGCACATCAGAAAACTAGCTGTCTTTGTGGATAGATGAACTGAAAACGACCAAGAAAGCACTTGGTTTACTGCAGTTGTAAAAGCCTGTAGGAGCCGTCATTTGATGGCGTATGGAAATTGCTGTTGAAACCGTGACCCACATTTACTTCCTACCACACACAATCAGAACCGCAAATGAAGAGAAGAAAAATTTTCTTCGAATTAAGCATGTTGGACAAGTGCTTCTGAAGATGTACAGTATTCAGCGAAACTCATGGGAGGGTCAACCGGCCAAGATCTAACCTGGCCTCACCTCGCCCCTTCCTTTCCTCAATCGCGAGCTAAATTCCCGAGATTCCATGCATCGATAGCGCTTTGATAAGTGTCACCACAAGCGTGCGTCAAGCTTGAAGCGGAGGATGCGGCGATTCAAATTTTAACGTGATATGGCCAGAATGGCTCCTCTCCTTCGCCAGAGATAACGCTCAAGAGAGATAAGAAACTGTGCGCTGATTACGATAGGATAAACCCCCGCCTCTAAGGGCCTTTTAAAATTAGTCCTATCACGACCATAATTTGAAAAATACACACAGCGAGATATTGAGGGCGTTGAGACCCCGAGGGAGGCCGGTCATACCAAAGTGAGCAGACACTGTTGCACTGACTGACCGCAGTGACTGGCTGTGTCGCGGTGTCTTAATTGTCCAACGAATCGGTTATCTTTATCTCTGAGTTCGAAACTTGCAATGCCTCAAAGAACTGACATTGTGATAGACTGCTGAGTTGACAAGTTGTCGCTAGATGATGACAGGGGCAGACCACGGACTCGCAACCAGTGCTCACGGCGCTACCGTGCGTTTGACAGGTGGAGCGATCTATCTCACAGAATCAGCCAATGGCAGGATCAAAAAAATCAAAGGGACACACAACTTCGGGACCTTGGTCACCTGTAAACCGAGGGGCCAAGGTACTTCACTCAAGGTGATAAGAACTGCACAGAAAAGCCTGCAGGTCTCAACGCCACTTCAGGCTCTTCCTCATATCCAACCAACCACAACCTCGAGAAAAGCCACGATCAAAATAAATTAAATTAGCACCCAAAACGCGGTATATACATACATCCTGTAATCTAATCTTCATCATCATCACGAGCCCTCGGTGTTTTTTTCGTTTTCTTTCGCTTTATCATCTGTGAGTGGCACAACAACAAGTTTCCTTGTAAGAGCATTGTGTATCGTGCCAAATACGAATGCGATCAGAGAACATGTGAACATGATGACATTGTAAGGCATGCTGAAATCCGGGGTGGCGAGGTCGGCGAGCAAGACAGAGCTATACATTCGTTCATCTGAGAGCGGAACGACTGTGTCGTTGTCGAATCTAACCGGCGTGAAGATGGCAGGTGGTAGATCCCAACCTCGTTCCGCATCGGGAGGGTGCTCGGTGTACCGCAGGAATGCCTTGGTGACCTCCATCGTCAGATACACCGTCTTTTTTGGTGGCAAAGTGAGTAGCATTTGCAGCGTTGTCGGCCGAGAATGGGGGATAGGTAATGTGTAGGTGAGATTAGATATGACATTATCTAAAAAATGGAGGCAATATTGAGTATATTGGTCAATGAAGGTACGCAGATAGGAATGTACGGACCGACGAGTGCGCCATCAATGCGTGTTTCCAAGGTGTGGAGGAAGAATTGGACAAGCCAAGGCATAGTTTCAAGGTAGATGATTGAGAGGGGGTCTTCACGATTATTCGTGACAGCGACTGATAATTGTCCCCATGCCTGACTTGATCCTGTTAGGGTTCTGCGGATCGATATAGGAGTAGAGGGCGTCGCGTAGACGAGAGCTGTGAACGGTAATTAATTTAATAAAAGTGTAAATGTCAATTTCGCCGAAATGTTCAAAAGACTCACGATATTGGAAAGGGTTCCGCCAGTGAAGGCTAACATCTAGAGGCTTTTCAACTAGAGATGAAATGACGTCAGTTTGAAATTGCGCCAAATGTCGAGAACTTTGACGAACGTGTGTTGACATCGAAAACGGCTGATTTATGTCGTATGGAAGAAGGCTCGGGCTTAATGGAATAAATCGCGTGTGGCAATCCGACAAGTATTTCACTTGACTCTGCGACTGGGCATGCCCTTTCCACTTGGCGGTTAAACAGTGATTTAAGGGACCAGTCTGTAAACATTGTTAAGCTTAACATTTGATCCTTATTCATGGATGAGTCGCACGAACCTTGAATCCGTCCATTTGAGAACCTCAAAGGATCAAATACCGACTGGAAAGTCAGCCTGACCTCAATGCCCTCATCCTCGCGCCATAGCACATGGACACCCATTCCGTGCCAATCGGCGTCAAAAAGACGATGTGGGTTGAGCAAAGAAGCAATTCCAGACAGAGATTTACATGGCAAGAGTTTCAGGAATGGCGTAAGATTCTCTGTGCACACATTCTCCGAAGGCAATGAACCGTGCCGGATGTGGTGTGGTAAATCCCAGTGCGGTAATGAACCCTCTGGGCTGAAGGCCCGTGACGGTATTGTGGTACGCAACTCATCCAAAGAGCCGAGAGAGGCGCAGAATAGACCTGCAAGAGCGTTACGCAACCCTTTCCACCGCTCGTCAATGCTGTAAAAATAGCAATATGGGGTGAATACAGCGCCGTTGAATTGCTTGATGGTTGAATGAATTACCTGGTATTGGCACCGTCTGCTAACCAAGCCCACAGCTCTCCTCCAGTTCCTACTCCTTTCTCTTCGGGGGACCCCCAAACGTCGTAATTCCATTTACCGGCGTTGAGATTCAGATGAAGTTCAGTCACACCATATTGGCGTAGAATTTGTCCTAAAGCAAGTGGGAAGATGGTAAAATGCTGGGCTGGACGCGATTAACTTGGTTCTTTACTGATATTATTGTCAACTTACATTCGTCTTCTCGTTCCAACAGCCTTGGGTCTCGGGGTTTCCCGTCTTTTAGCAGCGTTGTGAACGTAAACTTTGCTGCAACTTTGCCATCCTGTAGCGAGTTTAGTGATAGCCGTTCATTAAAAGTTTCTGTATTAGCAGCAAGAGCGACAGTCAGAAGATGAAGCAGAGTCAGTGGCCACAAGAATACCCGCAGTGGTGGCATCGAGTGGGTCGTGTAAGTGAACCGTCAGCAACGTCAATGACGACGAGGGACAGAAAGTCGGACTTTGAACTTTCTCGCGGAGATCAAATTATTGATGCAGCCAATTCCGCCGATCGAGCGAACATCATGGTCTGCTCCGTCTACGACGTTGACGCTTTGTGAGAGGCTTTCAGCGCTGCGAAACGATCCAGGTCAGTGGTAAGAACCAGTTTTGACATTTTTGTGCTACCCGAATGCTTATCAGAATGCTAATATTTTCAATAGATCTTCTGGACATCCGACAATGTCAACTCTGGGAGCCAAAATTTTTACCGTAGAGAGCCATCAGACCTCAGATGATGCTCCTCGTGCCGTGCGGCGCCTTATCTTCAGCGCTGATATTTTAAAAGCTTTCAAACTTTGTACCGGTGACACTGTTGCCCTGTCAAGCACAGACCATCAGAACGGGAAGAAGGTATGGACATATGATCATTTGTCGTTTTAGTTTCTTTTCCGACGATGCTCGTGGTGATGACTCTTGGTTTGATTTTCTTGGACAGAAATTCGCCGTGGGTATCGTGTGGCCTTCTCTTGGATTGGCACAAAATAGTGCGAATCGTTTTCAAATGAACGAGATCTAAGTATTAATATCGACCTCAGCGGTCCTCGTTTCACCCTCTCTTCTCCTTACTGCTGGATTATCTGTGGGAGCCAGCGCTCGTATTGTTCCTTTATCTGGCGCAGCAGCCACAAAGGGTGCAACTGCTTTTGGGTCTCTGCAGAATGCGAAGGAAGCTGGGACAATCAAACTGAAAGAGCTCTCTACACGAGGGGATGCAGGGTTGGGTCATGCTGGTTCCACCTCCAAACCTAATGAATATCAAGACTGGCTGACATTAGCCCTTCGAGAGCATTTGGGTTAGTACGACACTCTCCATTTCAGCGTATCTTTGCTAATCCATACGGCCATAGTTAACCTGAGATACATCACCGATTGCCAAACCATCGAACTCAATTACGAAGGGCAGCACCGCAGGTTTACCGTGGACCACATCAGTAATAAAGCTTCAAAAGGTGAAGAGGACCTAGCACGCGGGATGGCCGACCTAGCCATAGACCGACCTGCTCAGATATGGACCGTCAATTGGGACTGCACGGTATCTTTACCGACCGAACGCGCAACCACTAAAGAAGCTACTTCCCAAAAGGTAACCCCAACACATTATCGGCGTCACACATTTCTGACCTCATGACACGGGCACATGTTCTCCTTGACTTCCCCAACGACTCTTACAAAGCCCGATTTTGAAGTCCTCGCTCATAAATCCGCCCAGGATGCTTATGCATCAGTCGGCGGTCTGCACAAACAAATCGAGGTCATCCGCGATTTGTTGGAGATCCCTCTGACGAGGCCTGACCTGTTCCGTTATTTTGGTACGCTTCGACATTTCTATTTTCGATTTGACATTCTATGTCGTTGGAATTTAAAGCGTAATTTGAGCCTAATATCACGCTGTGCCTCTAGGTCTAAAACCGCCTCGCGGTATTTTGCTCCACGGTCCACCAGGCACTGGAAAGACCCATCTGGCGAGAGCGATCGCTTCCTCCACAAATTCTTCAGTTCTCGTGATCAATGGACCAGAGCTGTCGTCCGCTTATCATGGCGAAACTGAGGCGAAGCTGAGGGACGTGTTCAAACAAGCAAAGGAGAAAAGTCCGTGTATCGTCATCCTGGATGAAGTTGACGCTTTAGCACCGAAACGAGAAGAAGGAGCTGGTGGAGAGGTTGAGAAACGGGTAGTGGCGACATTGCTCACCATACTGGACGGCATGCACGACGAAGATGCAGAACATAACAAACCCGTCGTCGTAATTGGAACCACCAATCGCCCTAACGCCATTGATCCGGCACTTCGTCGACCTGGCCGTTTCGATAAAGAGTTGGAGATAGGTGGGTTTTGTTTTTCTCACATATAATCTGGAAAGATGGGATATCTGATACACTGTTATCTATTATCTATTCAGGCATACCGGATGCTGAGGCTCGCCTATCCATTCTGAATGTTCTTCTTAAGAAAACGCCACATGAAATCTCACCAACGCAGCTCCAAAGTCTAGCATCTCGCATGCATGGATACGTAGGAGCGGATATCAGTTCTATCATTCGTGAGGCAGGGACGATTTCTATCAAACGATGGCTTGGAAATTATGGTTCTGCGGCATCTGCTGAGAGCTTGAAGCTTGAACTACAGGATTTGATAGACGCCATGCCGCTGGTTCGACCTTCCGCAATGCGGTCGCTGTTCTTCGAAACTCCGCCTGTTAGATATTCTGACATTGGCGGTCAGGCCGCGGTGGTGCAGAAACTCAAGGAAGCTATTGAATGGCCGCTATTGCATCCTGAGGCCTTCCAACGTCTTGGGGTCAAACCTCCCAAAGGTGTATTGCTCTATGGTCCTCCCGGGTGTAGTAAAACTGTTCTGGCGCGCGCATGTGCGTTTGAGAGTGGAATTAACTTTGTTGCGGTTAAGGGCCCTGAGGTGCGTGCATTATTACGCTTCAACTTCAAAGATTTATTTTTATAACGACTTGGTATATTGATTTAACCCTTGTAGTTGTTGAACAAATATGTTGGAGAATCCGAACGGGCGGTACGTGAAATTTTCCGCAAAGCGCGCGCTGCGTCTCCCTCCATCGTGTTTTTCGTGGGTATCTCTCTTTCGCTGTCAGTAAGTCAACATGCACTCATTAACGCCATGTTATTTGTACAGGATGAGATCGATGCATTGGCGACTTCACGAACTGGATCAGATACAGATCAGGGTTCATCACACGAAGGAGTCCTCACGAGTTTGTTAAATGAGATGGACGGAGTGCAGGAGTTGACAGGCGTCACAGTTGTCGCTGCAACGAATAGGCCTGAAGCTATTGTTCGTCCATTTCACTTTTCAACAATTCTTTGAATCTATTCTGATTAAGTTGCATGCAACGTATCTAACCGTTGCTTATGCTTCATTTATTTCCTAGGACTCTGCTTTGATGAGGCCAGGCCGTCTAGATCGCTTGCTTTATGTCGGACCCCCAGATATGGCAGGACGAGTAGAGATTTTGAAGATCAAACTGAAGGGAATGACAGTTGGAGCTGATATTGATGTCGACGAGATTGCTGCATTGGTACGTTTTTATTTGGATTCATTCGATATTGTTAGACGTGAACCCTGTTTTTAACTGACTTCTCACCCCCCTTCTTACCCGTTCTTGCGAAATTTTTACAATCACTTTCAGACAGAAGGCTGTTCAGGAGCTGAAATTACATCTCTCTGTCAAGAAGCGGCGATCCTCACTATGCAAAATGATATCAATGCGCCTTGTGTGAGTAAATAATTTGCTCTACCCTTGCTCTATCCTATCTGTTGTTTGTCCGTATTCCGACACACGTTGGATAGTCTCTGGTTCTTCGAATTATTGGCTGCTTCTACCCGTCTTTTCATAATTTCACCCATTCATATCAATCCGTTTGCTTATTTACCTCTCTTTTTAAATTTCACAGGTTGGCCAAGAAGCCTTCATTGCGGCTGCGAAAAGTATAAAACGACAAATCACACCAGCTGTATTGCAGAAGTTTATGGCATGGCAAAACGCGACTGGAGCGCGTCAGGTGTAGATGGATTGTCAGATCAAGTATCGGATATGGTTTGGCCTTTTCCTTTATTGATTGTGGATTGATTGTCAGATATCAGTTCACCATATTGACAATGAGCACAGCCTGAGGTATGTCGAGGGAGAACACGGATCAATTCATTTTTTCACGGATGGGCAACATGGTGGAGCGCAACATGAGTATGTCCTTCGTGCGAGAGGGATGGATGAACATATGGCAATAAATTTCTTGGATGCCTATGATTGATCAATATTCCATGATCAATCGCAGTGTCATCCTTCCCTATTCCCATGAAAATGACTTCTAATTCATGCCCCACTCGCGGGAGCTGCGCATTTGACGCGTTCCACCTAACAAGCTTTTTATTGGAACGCAGTGGTTCTCTTTTTTTGGCAGAGTCCTTTCATTTCCGGTGTGTAGCTCTGCTTCGATCGGTGATTTTGGTGCGTCATGTAGCCAGTTGATGGATTATGATCTCGCGTCGCTGCGATGATCTTTTTTTGTGGATATCTGGTGGTAAGTTACAGTTTGCACGCACAGCCAAGGTAAAGGAAGTTGTTATGAATAACTTCATCTCCTTCTTCGTTGATTGCATTTCCTTATCGATAAGCAAATGTGGTGCAAACAGGTTTTGTGGTGGTACTTGTGAGAAAAAGACGGACGGCAATTAAGGCTCAAGGCAGATGGGTGTGAGATGATATGTGGAATAAAAAAAGAAAAACATACACCGCGATACCTGGTGCATTGTGACGTACAATTTCCCAAGAGCATCGTGGACAGGTTAGCACAAGGTTCTGAGACCATACTGAAATTATGAGGAGAGGTGAGGTGCATCGTGCATATCGCGTGGTTTGAGTCTTTCACACCCATTTTTCATCGTCGGGAAAACGTCTACAGAGTAAATCTGCATTTTCTTTTCAAAATTGTGCTTATCAGCTCCTGGGTTTTTAAAAAAATGAAACATTCGAATCAAGAGCAAACCAGGATTTCATCATGTATTTGCGCCTCGGAAAAAGGTATTCATGTTTCATTTTTTCTTCATACAAGTCTTTTTGAGGACAGCACGCTTTTATGCAAGTTTTTCATGACATATTTGCTTTTTTCGCGGTGAACCGCAGGCGAGCGCGAAGGGCATATGCATTGACAAGATCATGAATTCAAGGTGGCCACAGTGTCATTGGTTATTACAGCAAAATCCTTTTTTTTTTTGTCAAGTGTGGCTTGACACATTTAGATTTACAACAATTTTCGGTAAATCGCATTTTCTTCGGGTTCATTTATTGAATTATGAATGCGCCTCTGAGGATGTTTGAGGTGAATTTGAATTTCACCATGTCCCGTTCCCATTCTGCTCCCCATGCTCGGAGACTGCCACCAATCACGACGATCCGGCAACTCGCGGCCGGATGCCTTGCGGATGCCGCACCTGTCATACGGTCGGGTTGGCATCTTGCTTTGCTCTCTCCATCCACCATCTTCGCAGCATAATCGCTTGTCATGCAACAGAATTTTCTGGAGCGAGTCTCGAAATGCAAGTAGTTGTTTAATGGGACAATACAATCTCCATTTTCCTGTAAATTCCACGAAATCGTTGAGACCTAAGGACAACCATTTGGGGCGGACCGAGGCTCCCCTGGAGGCTTCTTTGAAGGTCAGAAGACCTATTGTTATGTTTTCTTGCTCATTTCTTATTAATCAATGTTAACAGGTGGACTTATCTTGTCTCTTGAGAACTGACCAAGCTTGAGAAAATGGCCAGCAACTCGATCTTGCAACTAGGAAAAGATCATTGGCAATGGAAACAACGCAATCGCACACAAGAGTTGCTGGTTGACGCTAAAAACCCCATTGACTGGACAGCTGTGACTGGGTTTCCGTCAGAAATCCATGTTGAACTTCTTGCAGCTGGCAAGATTCTTCATCCGCATATTGGGTTTAATGAGCATAAAGCGCTTTGTATGTTATCTATTGGTCTTTTGGACGAGGCTGGTATTGATACAGTATTGCTCTAGGGGTTGCTGACGAGGAATGGCTCTACATGGCGACCTTTCCTTTTTCCAACGATGCAAATCATAAGCATGGTATCCTGGTTTTTGAAGGTCTAGACACAGTATGCGACGTCTACCTGGTATGCAGCGTTCAATGCATGTTCACCATGATGTGTATATCTGATCAACCAAATCCTTAATAGAACAACGTACTCATCATTTCCGCCGACAACCAATTCAGAACATGGGTGTATGATCTAGACCTTCTGGAGAGCGAGGTTTTGAAAGTGGGCTCCAACACCCTCTTGCTCCATTTCAAGTCTGCGAAAGCATTGGCAAAATCTGAAGAAGCGAAGTATGGAAAGGTTCGTGCTGGGTCAACCAATCTAGGTGACCCAAGCAGAGTTTACGTACGAAAGGCGCAGTATGATTGGAGGTAAGTTGATCTCATCTCCCATTCATTTTGTAGCTAATATGTGTCTTGCTGTAGGTGGGACTGGGTAAGCTTTTCCCGACATTTTTATCCAAGCGCTTAGTTCCAATTGCAATCAATCATTTTTATAGGGACCAGAAGTTATTACATGTGGCCCATACCGCTCCGTCTACCTCAAAACATTCAATACCCGTATTGACGACTTTTATCCGCACGCAAATGTAACCTTCGTTGAAGGAAAGCCGTCCATCATCCTGGACTCCGTTGCGACTCTCGTTGGAAATTGTCATCCCAACTCATGCACCTTGAAATTCACCCTGGCTACCTTGGATGGCACACCTTTAAAAGAGGCGAAGGTGTATGTGCCAGCGTGGGAGGGGAAAGATGTGAAAACCGTCAATGCTGTGTGGGGCAACCTACATGATGACCAGCGTGTGGAGTTGTGGTGGCCTGTGGGGTATGGGAAGCAGAACCTGTACGATGTCACTGTAGAATTACTCACGGACGTGAGTTGCTTTGATCGTTTTTATCTGATATGTTTTGTTCAACTAACGTCCGCCTTTTAGAATGACCATGTCATTGACAGGTCCCGGAAACGAATTGGCTTTCGTACTGTTGAGCTGATCCAGGAAGAACTGGCGGAAGACGATCAGTATGGTCGAGGAACGACATTCTTATTCCAGGTTAATGGAGTCAGAATGTTTATGGGAGGTGCGTGGCCCAGATCACCTCCTTTGACGTCCTATACTCATTATTCTTGACTACACTAGGTTCTAATTGGGTCCCAGCGGACAACTTCTTCACTACAATTTCTGATGATCGTTATCGTGCTTGGTTGACACTCCTGAGGGATGGGAATCAAAATATGGTGCGAATCTGGGGTGGAGGGATATACGAGCCTGATGTCTTTTACGATATTTGTGATGGTATGTTACCCCACTAAACGAATTCTTTTGCAATGTATCAACCTTTTTCTGAATTTTTGCTTAGAACTCGGCATTCTGGTGTGGCAAGATTTTCAGTTTGCTTGCGGCGTTTATCCAGCGCACACGGCTTTTGTGCAGAGCGTGAGGAAAGAGGCAGAGGATAATGTCAAGAGACTCAGACACCACGCGTCGTTGGCATTGTTTTGCGGGAACAACGAAGATTACCAAATGGTTTTGCAGTGGGGTGGTTCGTTTTCTCCTTCTTCTTTCCCTCCCTTATTTCACTGACAAGATTTTGGTATGGGTAGGCATCAATGACCTTCCAGCCCGTATCCTCTACGAAGATGTCTTACCAGAGGTTGTAAATGACCTTACCCGGCTTTCTGTGCCCTATCATAGGGGATCTCCCTATGGCGGTAAAGGATGGGATACAGCTGACCCCACGATTGGAGATGTGCACCAATGGAATATCTGGGGTGGAAAAGAGCTGCCATACCATGAGTATGATAGAATGGGTGGCAGATTTGTTAGGTGGGTATTTTCACTGTACCAGATTTCTTATAGTCAAAGAATCTTATGCTTGGTTTTAGTGAATTCGGTATCCCAGCCATGCCGTCGCTCCAAACTATCAAATATTGGATGCAGAATATCGATGATGAAAAGCAGTGGTATGCCCAGAGTCAGGCTATGGCGCAACATACCAAAGCTGGCGCTTTTGAGAGGAGATTTGCGATCGTGATGAACGAGAATTTTAGATTGACGGAGGATTTGGAGACGTATGTTGCCTATTCTCTATCATTGAGGCTGATGATGACGGGTTTGACAGGCACGTCTTTAATACCCAAATGATGCAGTCAGAGGCATTGGGCCATGCTTATAGATCCTGGAAACGGGAATGGAGAGGCCCTGGAAAGCAGTTTGTAAGTTGATTATCCTCGCTCCTTGTTTACAGATCCTGGGCTTATCCTTCGTTTTTTAGATTGCAGGAATTCTTGTCTGGCAGCTGAATGATTGTTGGCCAGGTGTCTCCTGGGCTATTGCAGATTACTTTGCAAGTCTCGTTTATACTCGTCTTGAAAGACCTCGTACTAATGGCTACATATTGTTCTTGATCAGTTGAGGGCAAAGCCGTCTTATTACACCATGGCTCGGATTTTGGCTCCCATCAGCGTTGAAGTTACAAGGACTGTAGTCAAGAATCGAGATAACGATCGTCCTCGTCAAGTATGTCTCCCATTGCCTATGACGGCTTGACATTGCTCACTTAGTTTTTGTTTAGTATTATGAATTCGGCGCAACGCAGACTAAAGAAGCCTTGTTAGACGTTTGGGCCACAAACAGTGGCTTGACACCTCGTACACTCAGACTCGAGTTAAACTTCTTTGACATCAACACCGACTGGCGTCATCAATCTGAGAGCCGAGACGTTACGCTCCTCCCCAATCAAACGACTGAATTAGTCAGTCAGATGGTCTGCATAGGCCCAGCACCACCATCCGGAGCGAGCTATGGCGATCCTGCCTTTGTTACAACCGCCACTGTCGTGGCTCAAGCAAGACTCGTTGACGTGGACACTGGTGAAGTCATTGCCCGTTGCTCCAATTGGCCAGAACCTTACAGGTTCCTTCAACCTCCCAAAACGGGAGTACTAGAAGTCAAGCCCACTAGTCTAGGAGGTGGCAACGTTGAATTTTTGGTGACCGCCTCTCGACCCGTGAAGTGCGTGTTTTTCAGTGCGGAAGGAGAAGGTTCAGAGAAGGTTTTGTGGAGCGATAATGCGCTTGACTTGGTTCCTGGTGATTCTCAACGAATTATTGGTCGGAACTTGGATAAGGATTACACGATTAAAGTTGCACATTTTGGGCAAGAAAAATCGTACGCTGTATTTACTTCTTGATTTTTGTTATTGCTATAGCATATCGTGCAGACTTTAAAAATAAATCACCTTGACTTGGAACGTTAACTGGAAGAGCGAATCATAGGCGCAGGATTATCCAGATAATTACCTAATAATATCGCTTCAGGCCAATTACATAATAAAACCAAGGTTTTCCGAACGAATCCGTCCTTGCCCAGCTCAACGTTTACCACAACGACGAGCAACGATGTTGAGGGCGTCGTCATCGTCTCAGGCCCTCCTCAGAGCTGGCTCAAGGCTGCCAAGTATGTTTCTGAAGACCAGTGAACTTTATCTTTACTCATATGCCTCCAGAAACTCCACGCACAACAAAACCCCGGACACAACGTTCGTTGGCCACCGTTGCTGACACCCCCGTTCGCCGCTATGGTGGATTGAGGGACCAGGATCGTATTTTCACAAATGCATACTGCCGCCATGACCATGGCATCAAGGGTGCAATGGTATGTGTTGGAATTTGCGTCACAGCCCGGGGATTATAGCTCAAACAAAAATCTGTAGTCGCGCGGTGACTGGCACCGAACAAAAGACATTCTCCTCAAGGGCGACTCGTGGATTATTCAAAGCATTAAGGACTCTGGGCTACGTGGACGTGGAGGAGCTGGATTCCCTAGTGGTCTGAAGTGGAGTTTCATGAACAAGCCTGGTTGGGAGAAGGACCCACGGTATGTGGCCTACTTTTCATGGACGTTCGTTTTATTTATTTCTATCCAATTGAAGACCCCGCTATCTTGTTATCAACGCTGATGAGGGAGAGCCTGGAACTTGCAAAGACAGAGAAATCCTCCGCGGTGACCCCCACAAGCTCGTTGAGGGATGTCTGGTTGCTGGACGTGCCATGAACGCTACCGCTGCCTATATCTACATTCGTGGGGAATTCTACCAAGAGGCTTCACATGTCCAACAAGCCATCAACGAGGCGTACGCTGCTGGCTTCCTCGGAAAGGACGCCTGCGGATCCGGATACTCTTTCGATGTGTACGTGCACCGTGGCGCTGGTGCTTACATCTGCGGTGAAGAAACCGCTCTCATCGAGAGTATTGAAGGAAAGCAGGGTAAACCCCGTCTCAAGCCTCCTTTCCCCGCCGACGTCGGTCTTTTTGGCTGCCCCACCACTGTCGCCAATGTTGAGACCGTCGCTGTTGCCCCCACTATCTGCCGCCGCGGTGCCAGCTGGTTTGCTGGATTCGGTCGCGACAGGAACCAGGGCACTAAGTTGTTCTGCATCAGCGGTCACGTCAACAACCCTTGTGTTGTTGAAGAGGAGATGAGCATTCCTCTGAAGGATCTCATTGAGAAGCACTGTGGTGGTGTCAGGGGAGGTTGGGATAACCTCCTTGGTATTATCCCTGGTGGTTCATCGGTCCCTGTCATTCCCAAGGATGTTTGCGCTGAAGTTTTGTGAGTAACTTACTCGTTATTTTTTATTTTTCTATTTGCTGATTTTCCCCAGGATGGACTACGACTCCCTCAAGGATGCCCAATCAGGTCTTGGAACTGGTGCTGTCATTGTCATGGACAAGAGCACCGATATCGTCGCTGCTATTGCTCGCTTCTCCCAATTCTACAAGCACGAGTCATGCGGTCAATGCACACCCTGTCGTGAGGGTACCACCTGGATGATGAACATGATGAACAGGATGGTTGAAGGCCGTGGACACCAGCGTGAAATCGATATGCTCCTTGAACTTACGTGAGTCCCTTGGCCCTTTATATGACAATTGTATGGCTCATTTGCTATTGCAGCAAACAAGTTGAGGGTCGCACTATCTGCGCTTTGGGTGATGCGGCTGCGTGGCCAATTCAGGGTCTCATGCGCCATTTCCGTCCCGAGGTTGAGAATCGTATTGCCCAGTTCCGTGCTCAACATGGAGCTGTTGGTTTTGGAGGACACCTTGCTAGCGCAGCTGACGATACCCTCGCTATCCCCGACAACCTTGGCCTCAGACTTCCCGAGCCCACTGCTCAAGCTTAATTACCCCCAGACCCCCTCCAACGGATAGAATTAACACAATATGTTCTATTCATTCTCGTTAGATTTTCAGAATAAAACAAGACCGCTTTTTATTGCTTTCGTTTTTGTTCTATGATTTTAATCCAAGCTCATCATACTTTGCTTTGTAACGCCAGGTATCTGTGACCAAGAAATAGAGAAGACGATATGATTGTCCGGTTAGCTTATGACGGAGGCAAGCAAGGGCATTTGGACTGTCTCTTGAGCTGGGGTGATACCTCTAACACTGGCGCAAAGCCGAATCTTGTTGGCGAGATTTAGGCGAAGTTTTTGAAGATACCTGCATCAAAGCGTCCGTGAACATCGTCCCAATCCCTTCTACTTACCATGGACTCATTGGGGTCGGGGCTTTGCAACCTTATCTGGGCTATGTCCTCGCGTATCCTTTGCTATGTTCGCCGAGGATGTCTGAGGTCATAACATCTATATGAGGTGTAGTCTGAAGAACTATGTTCTGCAAACGTGATGGTTTTTGGTACAGCGTTTAACTGTAAGTTTCCCTAAAATACCCATGAATCTATGTGGCTACACTAACGCCGTTTGATTATGAATAGCTCGTCTTCATCTAGCTTTTTTTTTGACGTTGCAAGATGTGTAACACGACCAATTTGCAGTTTAGGACAAGATTCATTTATTTCCAAGGCTATGATGGATTTCGTCGGGTATGGCTTTTGTTCTATGATGGTTATTGATAACTCTAAACTCCTAAGGATAGGTATTTGCTATCTCCGGACGGAAATATATAAAGGCACTTGAGATCCTTCCTTGGCTTTACCTTTCACGATTGGAATCATACTCCCGGCTGGCGCTCCTATGATTTCAATTCCTGGTACTGGCGCAAAGTTGAATTTCTCAATCAGGGATATTAACGTTGCTTGAAGCTCCAAAATACTGTCGCATGTGTCAACGGTAGTCGTGATATGCACAATATGGGCTATACAATACTCACGCAAATCTCCAACTAGACATCAGGGTATTATCAACAACTGGTTGCACGATAGACAAGACTCTTACCCAATGCAACCTCTTACGCCTCCAGCTACATTTCAGGCGTCAAAAAGAAAATCAGCAAGACGTTATACACATCGGGAGAGAGACGGACAAAAGGTAAGCCTAATACATGATTGGATTGTATCAGCACAACACAAGCGTTGATTTTTATTTATTTCTTTGACTTACAGATCTGCGAACATGCCGAGTTGGTATTCCTTTCTTGCATCACTGGCAAGAAATCGCCTTGGATTCCAGTCGTTTGCATCTGGTCCCCAGACACTCGTTAGTCTATCAAAATAACAAGACGGTCAGACGTTTGTCAAACTTGCTGCTTCGCCACACATAATTCAAGATTGGGTTTGAATAACTTGCCTGTTGTAAGTATACACCGAGACCTGGATGTACTGTCCCTTTTTGACAGGAACCGCGGATATAAATCCTCCTTTGGTTGTCCTTATAGGTGTGGCAAGTGGGATCACATCGTCTTCAGCTGCGATCCGTGGAAGCGAAAATGCCATGGGATGGAGACGGAGCGACTCCTAAGGTACGTCAGGAATTCGTTAGTGCTTTCTTCACAAAAGGATATCACTTACGCGCATCACAGCGTTTGTGAACTCCATTCCCTTGAGTTCTGGGATGGTTAGCTCTTGGGGATTGGGGCTTTGCGATTTTACACGGGCTATCTCTTCACGCAGTCGCTCTTGATCCTTTGGATGACATGCAAGATCGTATAACAGCCACGCAAGCGAGTTGGATGTGGAGTCGTGGCCTGCAAACATGATGGTTCTGAAAGGCAAATGCAATTCAGCACCGTACAGTAGTCGTGGCTCATGACGAAGGTACCTACGCTATCTGTGAAAGAAGTTCGTCTTCGTCTAAATTTCTCTTTATATCGGCCGATGCATTTGATCTGACTAGTTTTCAGGCAGAATTAGCAAGACCGTAACCGTTGGTCGTTGATTCAGACTACAAACCAAGACTGCTCAGCATATCCTTCTTATCTTCTGCACTATCGCGCTCATTGCTTCTCTTTTCAAGGACTTCCTTGGCCGTCTGTTTGCATACCATGAGGAAGTGCCTAAGTCGTCTGATCTGACGAGCAGGGATATGCTGAATCACACCCAACATTCCGGTGGAGATAAAACGCCAGAGGAACCTAAACAGTATTGTTGCCTTGCCGGGGAGCATGAAGCCGTCTGCTCTAAAGCACAGTGAGCGGATGTCAATGCTAGGCTGATCGACTTACAAGATATTTGTCAAAGCATCGGTGAGTTGGCTTGTGGCCCCTCCATCTAGTACGTTGAAATGATAGTCAAAGGCAGCTGCGATTTTCAGCGGTCAATAAACAGATCTAGATATATCACTTCAGCATCGTTATGCACATGCCTTCTCCAATATTATCAAGCATTAAGTGTGAAATTCCTGTGTATACGTTGATGGGGATAGACCCATTGGTGCGTTGTATTTCGTCTTCCCAATATTGTGCTAACTGATAACAAAACCTTAGATGGATATGTGTTGTCGCCTTTTGACGGCATACCTTGTTGGCTGAACTATGAAACAGGTCCAGAAATGACCGGATTCGAGATGGCTCAAATGCGGGAATCATGATCTTTTTATGTCTCTTATGATCGTCGCCTGCAAACGCGCCATTATAGTGGGTAACCAGTCAGAGAAACTGAACTCCCTTACCGACTGCTGAAAATATTCCTCTTCCCATGATTAGCTTAATGCTCTCGTTCACATCTGCAGGTTTGGGATAACGGTGTCCCGATACATGAAAAATGTGGTGGAGAGCCTTTGGGTCGGCCAGGAGAAGTAAGTCTTGCTATTTTGGAAAAAAGGATTTAGCTCACTCTCTCGTCTTAAGCAAGCGTAACAGCCACCTACCCCAAACGAGCCTTTGATTCTGCAAGCCTGACCATACGTATACACCCATCGGCGCTCTAGCTCTCCGGCTCTTTCACTATGATTCAAATCAAGCAAATGACCTGTGATAGAAGATTCAGGCTTTTCAATGCTCGTATACGCAGTGGCAACACCAACCAAATACGAAGGATGGAGATTTTGGCCCGCGAACAAATGACAGGGGACGATCTTTTGTGAAATGGGCCAAAATGCGAAAGACTGCTCCTGTAAAGAGTCCCAACAGTAATACACTGTAAATGTCTTGCATTGTTGGAATGGGTGAGCCTGCCGTCTTTTGACTCTAGGATGCAGGTCTGATATGGCTTTAGAAACGATTCCTGAGTGTTAAATACTGGTAACTCGAGGGCACGACCTACTGTGACGGAATGCTGATGCCGCTAGACAACACACTTCAGATGATTTAGCGCCACCGCCGTCTGGCAGAGAAGAATGCCATTATTACGACTTCCTCCCTCCGAAAATGGCATTGGGGTCGGAATTATTTGAGGGTAATGGTATGTGATACTTCTCCACTAAAATGATTGAAGTGAACGTCGCATAGACAAAGATTATGTGGCATTGAGACGGGGGTGTTTGAAATACTTTCGGATAGGGGGGCATGGTGTTGCGGAACCCATATCTCTGCTGTCAGGGTGAGTTTAACAACGCTGAATGACGCCGCAGATTCACTGACACGTCTCCATTTCTTTTCTGTCATTTTATATGCAATTTAATTGGATTTAAACCTAGATTCAATTGGAACCTCGACACTGGCACCTACTAGTATATCTGGTGAGCAAACCCGGGTTAAGAACGCCTGTCCAATGGTGAGTTTATTTTGGTTCCCTTTGTGAAGTTTCCTGCTCATACAATTTGCAGTTCTAGAAAGCCGTCCAGATTTTTACCCTACGAGATTATATGGCGGGCCCCCCAGGTAGCTAGCCTGTTTTGTGATTCTTGCATGAATGACAGACGTTTTTGGGACCTCAACAATTGGCTCAGCAGCTAATATGGTCATTACGCTGATGACCTACCAACACATAACATACTCTAAGCAGTGGGAATAGCCTAAGACCTTTCTACGAGTCTCAGACTACGGCAAAAATCTACGCTGATTTAATTGATCTAGTTCTCGGCTTCATCAGCAATGAAGTCCTCTTCGCGGGGGTATCCACGATAACCACCATTACCCCAGCCGCCATTTCCACCATATCCACCGTAAGTTCCGTAACCGTTAAATTCCGCATCAGCAACGGCTTTCTCTTCGCGGCGATAGCCGCGGTATGACCCTCCACCGTATGATCCTCCTCCATTGCCCCACCCTCCATACCCATTATACTCTGCTTCAGCTGCGACTGCGTCCTCTTCACGACGGTAGCCACGGTTATATCCTCCCCCGTTGCCCCAACCAGACCCGTAGCCGGCGTTGTGCTCAGCCTCAGCGACGGCTTCTTCCTCCCGGCGATATCCACGGTACGATCCTCCTCCATTACCCCATCCGCTATTTCCATATCCCCCGCCGTTGTACTGAGATTCAGCAGCTACCTCCTCCTCTCGACGGTATCCGCGATAACCTCCATTGTTGCCCCATCCAGAGCCGTAACCATTGTATTCGACGGCAGCAGTAGCTTCAACGTCACGGCGATCTTCTGTTACAGCAAATTCGTCTTCGCGTTTGTAGTTGGGTCGTCCGTACCCTCCTCCTTGATATCCCTAGTCGACAAAACAATATTTAGTAAGATATGAGAGGCCCATATGCATGATTCCGCTAGCGCTTACATTGTAGCCCTCTGCTGCCAGGACCGATGAGCTGAAAGTCAAGGCAAGAACGATGGTAGAGATGAGACAGGCGGTGAGCTTCATCTTGTATTGTTTTGATGAACATTATCTCTCATGCTCGCATTTATTTTATACGAATTACAGTGAATGGGATGCCCAGTACTCTGTATAATATCCATCTAGAAGATGTTGAAATTCTGAGCCCAGAATTATCACGTCAAAATGTTCAAATGTTTGACAATATTCTAGAGCATTGCATTTTTCAAGTTTGTTTGGACTGCAATATTTTTATCCATCATGGTATTCTACGACGCGACACAGAAGCAGATGCTGCACTAGCCGTTTTATCAGCCGATCACTCGGCGGATCAGAAGCGCCTTTAAGCGCCGAAGCTATAAGTTCGAAGTGCTTGGCTACCGTGTTGCGCTTATCAAGTTTGGGCTAGCCCAGATACAATCTGGACAACACTCTGTTTCGCCCTTATACAACTTCTACTGCTAGTAGGAGATTTATCTCCGCTTCGATGCCAATGTTCACGACAGATGTCACCTGAGTGTCACCGATATCAATAAATTCCGTGTCGGGCCGCATAGAGATTAAATTACACTATAGTACTAGCTCATAACATGAAGGCTTGAATAGTGCGTTTACTAGTGCTAGTTTCAATCATCCTTTCCAAAAGCCCAACTTCCCGGAGACCCATCCAAATTATCCTTCGAATTAACCTCGACTTCGTGCGCAAGGTTCTGTGCGGTGTCATTACCTTTGATAGATACTAGAAGCGGGCCTCCGTCATCCGTGTTGACCACTTGAGCTTGGAGGGGGTCCTTGGGCTGAATTGTCGGCTGCTGCCCATGGGCCCGGGTACAATCAGATTGGAGGCGACTGTTGTTCATCCACTGTGGCCTGAGACGTGGAGGTATTGCATGTCCTAAACGAATGTGCAGAATTCGAACGAAGGAGCAGGGCTGAATGTCTGCGTTCAAGTTCTGGGAGTTTTGATCGACAGGTGGCAACTACGTGCGATTGTAAGGATCATTGTCATGTAGCCATCTAAAGAATTCGAATAACGCACCTCAGCCATGTGCGCTCCAGGGGAGATATTGATCCTCGTATCATCATCCGCGCTGGCCAAGAGCGCGAGGTACGCAAGGATGACACAGACCATCGGAATCAGATTGCCATTCGAAAGCTGCACCATAGCGTCTGATGAGGTATCGACGAATGTGAACACCGCTTGGGCTCACTAGGACACGCTTAAGAGGTGCTCACTTCAGCATTTGTTTAGACTGGTCCGCATCAGTCACAGACCGGGAAGGTTAAAAATAGACATAAATACAGCCTAAGAATCCTTTGGAGGAAGACCTGCTTATAGTCGAAAGACTGAATAAACTAATAGTGCTAGAAATGCTAGTGACATGAGAGCTGGAGCTGATAACGACCAAACATCAATGGTGCCGTCGGGTCAGCCACGTTAACGTTATGTGAGAGCTATGAAGGCATTAGAGTTTAAAATATCAATTGAATTGCGGCAGTTCGCGAATACTTCCCTTCTGGTCGGTCTGGGATGCTATACTCGCACTGTTCACGTGTGCAGCCTTGTGGTCATCGATGTTTTCATGAAATTCACCTCCACATTGACCCACGCAACGCAACGTGTGATTCATCTTGACTCAACCCCCCATCTTACACACAGCCTATCTGCCTCAAAATGCCCATAAGCTCCCGTATGCTGATGTATTTATGTTCTTATTGGAATTTCTGAATGGGCCAACTTTTAACAATATGTAACATATATCTAATTAGCCTGTGTGATGAACTTCATCACTCACGCAAAAGCTTACTCCTTATACCCATGGGCTACGTTCGAGAGGCGCTTATCACTCGTCCATGATACGAACAGTCCCAATCGCGACACTGCATTAGAAAAATACATCCGACAAGGGTGGAGTATGGTTTACGATCCAACGGTGTTAAGCGAAGAGAAACGTGCATGGTTTTCGTTCGAAAAGCGACGGTTCGTGGGTGGTCGCGGGTGCTGGACATTTCCCTTGGGCCCTTGTTCGTTAGATCTCGACAATACAGCCAATCCCATAAAAAATCTGATTGAGGCAAATTCATGGTCTCTCAGGAATATGCATAGTAGGGCAGAATTTTTCTGTCATTACATGGGGGCTAGGAACTTGAATTTCGATACACCCTTGCCGATGGAAGTATGAGGAAGTTTATCGACAAGGCTTGGAAGTGCAATATGGCGTCGGATAACTCTGAAATGTACGTACATACACATATGTATAATGTACACACTTCTAATCTTTTACAGTGCTTTCAAGGACGAAAAGTTGAAGGCAATGATTTTGCGCAGATTTGTCAAATCAGATGCCAAGATTCAGAAGAAACGGGCATCTAAAAAGGCAGGAGAAGACATTTCATAGTTACTTTCCATGCGTAATGTATAAAACCATATGTTTAACTATATCTCAATTTTGTGCTCAACCGAGCTCGAGTGTCCGTGCATCTTGTCCCACCATCAGATTATGGTTTATTAAAAAGGCAATGTTGTCCCACGATCGATCACAATCACTTGATATCTTCGGCGCCTCTTTGCTACATCGTCCTGAATCCCAACGGCCATCAACGATCAAAACTGTATTCTCTGAGTCAAAAGAACCGAATTTCCTGTGACCTAATAGTTGTTTAGTATTGAAGATGGTTATGTGAGTGGAATCTCACCTTATTCAATCATCGACAGGGGAGTGACATTTACACCACAGGCCAGCAACAATCGAAGATTTCTTCTTCGACCTTCTTTCACCAAGAGAGATACTGCGATGGTCTCGTATAAACTTCCAATCACACCAAGCCGTGAAATCGTACTTTAGGCGCAACTTCAAGATCTCCCGCATCCTTGGTAAATTCTTTAAATCATCTGAGATTCCATTATTTCGCTATCTCCAACATCGCACTGGCATGGTCATATCAGGGTCGGCAGCACTACAGTTCCTCGATCGCGCGGACTATGGAAAGGATACAGATCTCGATGTTTACGTTGAGTTGAGGTTTTGTGAACGAATCTGTGACTGGTTACAGGAGATTGGATACGGGTTCGTACCGGTAGAAACCCTGCCGGGGTTGGAATTTGCGGACATGCTCTCTCAGTCCTTACATTCATTTCACCGCATCGCAAACCATGAAATGTTTTATCGATCAAAAAAGATTCACACCTACTTTGGACGAGGCATTACAAAGGTTTTCAATTTCACCCGAGACGGTCACAAAATTCAAGTCATCACCACGGAAAGCTCTCCAATTGAGGTTATCCTCAACTTTCATTCCAGTTCGTTGATTTCTCTATCTCTGGCGTGAATATAAAATTACAACTTACCTCTCTTTTTTACTCAAAAAGCCTGCGTCATGAACTTCATCACGTACGACAAGGCGTATTCTCTCTACCCACAGGCCACATTCGAAGAGCGCCGCTCTCTCCTCACGCGGGATTCTCGCCTTGGAGACTCTTTTACAAAGTATCAAGGTCGTGGATGGACTATGATTCCTCGAATTACTTCTTGGGCGGAAAGAGAAGACCCGAATGCTGCATTTGGTGCATCGAGGCGCTTCGTGGGAGATGAAAAATGCTGGGTTCTGCCTATTCACCCTCCACTCAGTATCAGTCATACGACTCAGACCACAGCTATTGAGGCCAACTCTTGGGCTTTAGCCTATGATCCCAGAGACAATTGGAAGGCAAATATGCAATCGCACAACCTAGCGTCAAAACACCTCAAATTTCGGTATACCGTCGCTGACACAGAAGTCGCAAGTTTTATCAATGTGTTCTTCCGCCCACTGGATGATATGACTAGAAAAGAGTGAGTTGAGCGTTGTGTTATTTGTACATCAACTGATTCTCTGTCTTTCAAGTGGATATATGGACGAAGATTTGAAGGCGTTGGTGCGTTGGAGATTCGTAGAAGCGGTTGAGGTTGATTGAGATTCAATTAAATTACCTTGTATCAAATGAGATTTTGGGTATGGAAAATGTAGTATGATGTCCCATTTTTCTGAAGGGGCATGCCCTCAGGCGAAAGTTGAATTTGTCGACGCCAGGTTCGCGCCAGTTCGCCCTTTTAGTTAAATTGGTCACAACTGTGACCTGACGCGACTTCCCTCCTTTATTCCCCTCTTCTTCCACCATCTCAGAACGGGGTCAAAAAGAACGTCAAAACGCCTTGGGTTGCTTTTTTCTGCTCAAAATTTGAAAGAGAGCTCACTCAGAGGTCTCTCTGTTGACCAAAGTCAGAATCTGCAGTCGCGTGGCAGCACTAATTAGAACACGTCAAATTTCAAATCCTGCAGTACAGTGCAAAATGCCGGTGTAAGTCTATTACTTTTTTTTCCCTTTTTTTTCATGTCTGCATTATAATATTTCTGTCATGGTGATGGTGTTAAAAGCTAACAAAAATTTGAAAATTACCAGGCCCACAACAGCCGAAGACTATTTTTTCTCCCTCCTATCCCCTGCGACCCTTCTGCGTTACTCCAGGACATCTCGAACAGCGTATTATGCTGTCAAATCGTACATGCGTCGATCTTTCAAGCTTTCTGACGTCTTATCGCCATACTTTACTCCCCAAGAAATCCTCTACTTTCGATATCTCCAGTGGAAATACAACATGCTCATCTCGGGTTCAACAGCGCTTCAATTCTTCAACCGCGGGGCCTCCTTTAAATTCAACGACGGCGAATCCGACTTGGACATATACGCCGAGCTCCGCTTTTGCGAAAGGATTGGCGAGTGGCTTACCCAGATTGGGTATGTCTTCCATCAACGGACAATAAGAACACCGAGGACGTTTGGTGCGGCATTGAATGCTACGACACCGCTTTACGCGAACACGGCTCAGGATTTGAGGTTTTATGAGTCAAGTGAAAGACCGTATATTGGGCGGGGTATCGCTAATGTGTTCAATTTTCGACGCAACGGGAGGAAGATTCAGCTTATAGCGAGCGACAGTGTGCCTTTGGAGATCATTTTGAATTTTCATTCAAGTAAGCTTTTGCCTTTTATTTCGAATTCTTCGAGTTCTTTGTTCACCGTAACTTACGGTTTGCCGTTGAAATTTTAGCCTGTGTTATGAACATAATCACATACTCCAAAGCGTACTCCTTGTACCCACTTGGGACCTTCGAGCAGAAACGTTCCTTGCTTTACTCGACGCAAGGCACGAATCAAGAGGCGGCTATCCGGAAATACGCGAAGCGCGGCTGGAAAATGCTCCGTGGTATAACAGATGAGCATGAACGAGAGAACCCCAAGGCAGCGTTTGGGCAAGGGAGGAGATTCGTGGGCGATGGAAAATGTTGGACGATTCGGATTGAGCCTGCGATGCCGTTTGGGATGGATGGTGTCAGTGGTGCGATGGGGTTGGGTATGAACATGGGAATGGAGATGGGGATGGGGATGGTGGCAAGTATGAGCAACCCGATCGAGGCGAACAGTTGGGAACTCAAGTACGACGACGAGGATCCGGATATGAAATATAGAGCGCAGATGGCGTTTTATAACCTCAGCGGCCGTATTTTCAAGTTCAAGTATATGGTCGCAGATTTGGACATGGTCCTTCATATTGATACATTTTTTGGGGGCCGTAATCGCCGTATCGCTGGGTCTGAGATAGACACTTGGGCGAGAGAGTGAGTGGTTATTTTGTGTTTTGCCCTGAGCCTTACTGATCGGCTTTCTTTTCCGTTTGTATGATACAGGGGATATAAAGACGAGGAGCTTAGGATGCTCATTAAATGGAAACTCGTAAACGCGGTCAACCCCAACGATTAACTTCTGTAACTTCCCAGTTCTCGTACTCAGTCATGCTTGTATTGATACTAATGTATCCTGAAATAATTTCGTAGAGTTGTTATTAATGCAGATGTCGTCTCAGATCTTAGACCTCATGGACGCTGAATTCCCCGCCGACTGAGAATACTTCTGTGAACAATGGGTACGATACAGATGTTGCATTGTGCAGTAGAGTAGTACATATTCAAGCCTATTTCTCAAGGTAATGTATATTTAATCGAACGCTTCTTTCCAGGTTTAACTTGAAAGGCCGAATGGCACAAGGGCATGACTTCCTTCCAGAACTCCGGAAACGCGGACGCGGGAGGGTTGTCAATCTCAGGTAAAAAGGTCAGATTGGTGACCTTAATTTTCACCGTTCGAAGATGAGGAAACGAGATCTTGTGAGCTTCTGCCAATATATGATCCATCCGCTGCCACACACTGGACGTGGTCTCTCTCCAATCGTCGGTTTGTTGCCCAATTATCGGATACATATCAACGTGCACGGATAATATGCTGAGGGAATTGTCGTCTTGTATTCCATAGAGGGCGTCTAGAAGCGATTGGAGATTGTCAATGTCCTTGGGATATCTTGCATTTGTGAAGTCAACCGTTAGGGAGGACAAGCATTTACATGCTGCGAACAATCCTCCAAACTGAAACGTGGGCGCCGGCGTTGGAGAATTTATTCTCATATCAACTAGGTGTGAAATAAACTTGAATATTGCGCATGATGACCAATGGAAGTAGTAAAGCTCACGTCGGAGAGTTAGATGAAGGGTGCGTAGGGCAGATGCATAATTTAGCACCTCGTAGAACACACGTTCCTCTGAAGGGTCGTTCCAGTACACTGTTATCTGAAATTCATCCAGACAGGGGAGTGGGTCCTTTCCAGATCCCTTTTTAGCGATGTCGCAGATCCGGCGCAATGGCAATCCACATTCAGTTGAGATGAATGATAGCTTGTGGAATGGTCTGAGGGAACCGGTGCAAGTGTTGGAGAAGAGGGCATCAATGGTGTACAGTTGGAAAGGATAACCTTCCTCGATTTCAAGGTGGACGAGATTGGGAAGATACCGGAAAATGTCAACTGAAATTCCCCCTACATCTGTCGTCCCCAAATGAAGTCTCTCAAGTGGTAACTGGGGGTGTAATATGCGACGGTTGTCTTGTTGGATTTCAGGATTTGATCGGAGGCTCTTTCTTAAGGTAATGTATATACAATCGAACGCTCAGTGCTACCAACTTCGACATGAAATGTCGAGTGACACAAGGGCATAACATGCTTCCAAAACTCCGGAAACGCGGATGCTGGAGGGTTATCAATCTCAGGTAAAAAAGTAAAATTGGTGACTTTGATTTCCATCCTGCGAATATGAGGAAACGAAATACCGTTGTCCTCTGCCAAAATAGCGTCCAGCTTCTGCCATGCACCCGAAGTTGTGTCCCTCCAATCGTCGGTACGTGTCAGCGCAGTCTTTGGATACATATTCATGCACAGGGATAGCATGAAGAGGGAATTGTTGCCTTGAATACCAGCGAGTGCGTCCACTAGAGATTGCAAATTGTCGAGGTCTTTGTAATACCCTATGCTTGATAAATCAACCGATAGGGAGGACAAGCATTTGCACGCTGCGAACAATCCGCCAAATTGGAAAGGGGGCGCTGTCGATGGTAATGGTAAACTGATATCAACTGAGCACCAAATTAACTTGTTGAATAAACACGAACAGAAAGAGACGACTTACGTCGAAGGGTTAAATGAAGGGTGCGCAGCGCAGGGGCACAATTCAGTAGTTCGTAGAATGTGGGCTCATCTGTATCATTGTTCCAATACAGCGTCGTCTGGAATTCATTCAGACAGGGGAGCGCTGGCATCTCATATTCCCTTTTGGCTATGTTGCATATCCGCAGCAGTGGCAATCCGCATTCCATAGCGATGAATGACAGCTTTTGGTAGGGTTGGAGGGGTATGGTGATAGTGTCAGCGTTGGAAAAGACGTAATCAATCTTGGAGTATCTGAAAGGATAACCTTCCTCGATTTCAAGGTGGGTAAGATTGGGAAGGTACCGGAAAATGTCGAGTGGAATGCCTCCTAATTCCGTGTCCCCCAAATATAGTCTCTCAAGAGGCAACTGGGGGTGTAACACGCGACGGTCGTCGACGTCTTGCAAGAGCTCAGGACTTGATACGTCGGTGTTTTGGGGTGACGGTAGACTCCAGGCGCACTCGTGCACTTCGAGGGAGCGCAATTTTGGGACAGAAAAGACATTATAGAGGTTGGCATTGATTGACAGGAGTACAAGTTGGGTAGCTGATGATTTGGGGAGCTCAGAGATAACAGTATCAGCCATGTTGGTACATTCAATTTGTCGACAAGGAGGCGAGTCGTGGTGCCTGTCAATTGTTCTATGTCGAACAACGACGGTCTGGAGACTGGGAAATAATTCAACGAGGGTTGTAGAAACTGTCGGAGGTACTGTCTGCGTAGCAATGAGTTCTCAGCACGTCTTTTGAAAGCAAACCTGGGAATGAAATACCTACACACTCGATTTCGGCGTCAAACCCTTCTCCATCTGAGTCATCTTCCCAATCATTTGCGCCATGAAATCTTCGTTCGCCTTCAGAATTAATAATGTATGTGGCTTTTTTAATATAATGGCAAATGCGGGGATTCCGATCAAGGACCTCGTATAATCGTGCACGAGATGAGCTGGCATGATTCCTGTAGAACCCAATTTCTACAGAGCTGAACAGATGGCGGCGACACATTGGAACAAAGTCTTTGCAGACTAGGCTACAGACCATCAATAAGCGCCTATCATTTCCTATAAATGAGAGAGAGATTGAACTGATCATCAGTTAGTAGCATACATCAGTAATAGAAGTGCGCACCGTGATTGTCGATGATCTCTTCAAAAACCTCCAGGGGCAGAACTGGAACCTCATGGGAAGTACTCTCTGCAACAGGAAGTTCTGGCATCAAGGATAGTACTGAAACGCTGAAAGTTCACAAAAGCCTGAGCGAGCGTCCTTCAGGCTTCAAGCTTCAAGTTCTTGAATGCTGTGGTGGTCGTGACAAAGCGCAAAAGAACCACCCTGAGAACTTCCAGATAGGTTCACTTAGCGGTCAATTAGCGGTGTACAGCTCGGCATTTCCATATTTGATATTAAATACAGAATGGGTCAAGTGTCGTAGGTTTAGGTTTAGTATGACAAAATTCTACGCTATGTTGACCATACTCCATGTCAAGTAGCTTTCCTACAAAGTTTTACACCATAACCATTATACAACGTGTCCGATGTCGCATGAAGCCTGGGCAACGCCCTTTCCCAAAACGCCCGTGCTCGACTTTCCCCTTTTTTGTGTTTGGCTGAACGTCGGAAATAATTATATACTAAAACCTCGAGTGCCCCGCGTGCATGCCGAAACGATAGCGAAATCTCCAATTGATGGAGGAGGGGAAATGATACCTCTCGATCTCCGGCAATAGCGCTATCGAGCTCTGTCCATGCCTCCGCCGTAGCATCCATCCACGCCTGGACCTCGGCCTCAGATTCATCGATAAGCTGGATCGACAAATCCACAGTCTTGATGCAATTAAATCCTCGTACTCCTAACATGCCCTTTGTAATACCCCGAATGTAGTTCTTTGCAAGGGGGCTACGCGGATTTAAGTTCGAAAGCTGAAGGGATATCGAGCTTAATTTACGACAGTGCTGCAAGCAGTGATCGAGTTGGAACTCCCAGAGGGGGTCATCTGAGGCTTGAGGTCGATTAGCTATAAGGAAAAAGACGATCGCATGTAACCAGGTTTCAGACGTACGAACGATGTAAACATCCAATTTTTGAAGGGCTGGTGCACGCTGAATTACTTCATGGAAATGATGCCTATCGGAGTCGGATATCATAACGGCTAGCGATGTCAATGCGGTCAGCTTCGAGATAATGCCCGGTCCATAGAAAAACTTTAACATCCAACATTCTGTCCATGTATCGATAGTGTGGAGATTTCCAAAGCTTGCTGCTACACCTTCCACTGTTATGCTTTGATCTGTTACTCCGACGTCTTCGTTGTGGGGAAATAGGCCGTCGAGGTCCATCTCTTTTGGCTCCCCGATTCCGACGATAGTCAGAGATTCGAGGTTGGGGCAGTATTTCACCACGTTGATTGGGAAATCAATGCCATCATTAAGATAGATGCATTTTAGTGGCAAAGATCGGGGTCGATGGAGGCTCGGAATGACACTACTACCTCGATCTTGTGCCATCCAAATGGTATAGCTTGCATCGAGGGTATGGATATTTTCCAGGAGGAGGAAATCACGAATGTCGACTCTAACGTTCTGGAGTCTGAGTGCTGTCAGAGACTTGGATCCCGCTCTGGCGTACTCGCTTAGGATTGTGCTGGTCAGGGAGACACACTGCTCGCCCTTGTCGCATATGCGTGCGTGGTCGGAGGAACCCGAATCATGGAGAATGTTGAGTGTTTTAATATGAGGGAATAGCTCGCAGAGTGATAATGAGTGTTCCTATTAAATACAAATACGATGTTAGACGGGAAACAATTATTGTTGGCTACTACTAGTAAGTAGTAGTAAGCGGAAATTTGCTCACCAGTGAAGCTAATATACGTTTCTTTGTGAGGGTCTTTTGTAGGCCGTTCGCAGGTTCACCGGTTACTTTCTCAGACGAAGGTTTAAGGGAGTATGTGACGTTTTTGACGTATGTAGAGATAAGGGAATTAGCGTTGATAACCTCGAGCAAGCGAGCTCTGCTGGTGCTGCGACCAATCCCCGAATAGACGATATCTACGGCCTCGAAGAGAAAGGCTCGACATGGTGCCACAAAACTCTTACAGACAAGACTGCATGCCCCGAGAGAGGTATGCGAGTCCTGAAGGTTATCGATGACCTGCAGAAAGATTTCTAGAGGTAGAACGGGGCCATTTCGCGGGATTTGTTGGCGCATTCAAGTTCAAGTTGGAGTAAGAATAGGCCTATGGTTTTGCAGTGCAGGGCAATGTCAACAGAGTCGGATTGTACTCAAGTGGGTGAGCATTAAGGGTTACAGGGCCTGAATAACATTTAGTGGACGATTTTGATAATCGCCTCACAGCCTTGTCACAGCCTCAGGTTACACATCCCACGAGGCGGTCATGCACCGTGTGGCCAGCGCAAAATTACATCGAGATCATAATAAGGAAATAAATACGCTGAAAAATATTCGAAAGCTTACTAATATAAGTATAGTATTGAGAATTTGATTAGGTTCGACATATGATTCACATTTCGAAAAAAAAAGTAAGTATTGAAGAAAAGCATCGAATGATAATAGAATGATATGCATGTGGGTGTTTGGTGAGGTCAAATATCGAGTTTAAAGCTATTCTTGAGGACTGGGGTGCTTTATGCACCAATAGAAATATTTCACTCGACAAGAGAAACAAAAGGCCAACCAATTCTGGGCATCGAGGTGCTGGAAGATGTGTAGGTACTGAGATAGGGGCTGAGTCCTGAAAAAGCTGACATAAGTGTTACAGTATAACAGTCACCTGACAGCCGTAACAGGTAATGTGTGACTCCTCAGCTCCCTGGACCCTCATTTGCTCCTCATCGTCGACGACGCTGAACTGATTGCCAGAGAGCTCCAGCGCTTACTTTTTTAATCTTTGAACGACAAGGTGTATACGACTAGCAAATGTTTTCGTTCTTTTTTTGGCTTGGTCAGAAGGATTGTCTCTTGTCAATACACCCCATAGGAATGAAACCATTTGTCGATCGGTGTCCAGTCATGCAACATGCACATGCAAGACAGACTCAAGAGTCCAAGCTTGAACAAGGCGACGGGCATGAATTCTACTTTCACATAACCTTCATGTCTTCAGGCAACCTTTGTTTGTCTACCTTGCTCCA
>NHTK01006050.1:0-49781 GCA_002938355.1 Panaeolus cyanescens | reverse complement strand
AGGAATAATAAGTCCAGATAATAGAAAAGAACACACCTTTCAAACCATCTTTCTGCGCAAGAGCAGCATCTTCCGCCCTCTGCGCCTCCTTCTCTTTCTCAGCTTTCATCTCCTCTTCCTGTTGTTGCTTCTTATACGCAGCAACCAGCGCTTCAGCAGGAGTCATATGCACATGACTTCTCTCCCGCTCCCTCAGGCTTTCCTTCGCACTCTCCTTCTCGTAAGGCCGCTCGCGAATCGGGCTTTTCCCCCCACCCCCACTTCCCCTCGCGCTCCCATGCCCTGACGCACTCCCACTTCCCGTCCTCGACACTGGCACAAGCGTGCTAACAACAGGACTTCTCATCGGTGAACTCCCCCTCGAACTTCTACTGCGGCTATTGCCACTTTGAAGGCTAACCACAGATTCGCCCGCAAGCCCTCCTTGAGCGTACAATTGCTGACTCTGCCCATACGGCAGAGGTGGTCGTAACGTCGCACCATGTGTCACCGTTTGCCCTGTTGGCGCGGTTGTCGTACTCCTTGAGAGACCCGCGGCTGAAGATCGGTGACGCGGGGAACTCGGTGGGTTATTTGGTTTCAAAGCTGATGCAGATGCTGATCGTTGAAGGTTTTTATTAGATCTGTTAAGTGATGGGGAGGGGAGAGGAGATATTGATGGGGTATATGACTGAGCAGGAGATTGCGGCGCTGATATTGACCCAATAGTTGGTATAGGCACTGACAATGAGATGGGGGAAATAGGACTAAGGGTGGGGAGGGATGGGGCAAGAAGATCTTGGCCATTAGTAGATGCTGGCGCAGGTGTACTTGTAGCAGCACCGCTTGTCTTTGCACTGGGTCGCCGTTTTAGTACATTCCTCTGCCTCTTCTCCTTCTCCTTCCCCGTTTCTTCCGATGGAGGATCTTCAGCAGTCGAACTAACAAGCTGCTGAAGTTGGCGTGAATTAACACCAATGCCCAAGGCCTTCACATAAGGCGATTCAGACTGTGACCCCGATCCAGACCCAGACCGTGTATAGTATGGCAATTCCGTCTCTCCATTCGTATCTTCCCCACTTGTACTCCTCCACCCTTTGTGTTTACCCCTTCGTCCATAACTAGCCAGCCCAGTCGCATGCCCATGCCCACTCTCCGACCCGGACCCATATTTCCAACCCTGCGACGATGCATCTCCCACCCTAGACGACGGCGATGGTGACCCGACCCCCCTCCTCGTCCACCCAGCCGCAGAAATATAAAGTCCAAACCCCTCAGACTCGCTCCCACTCGTTGCACCATATGGGCTCACATATCCCTTCTCCCTCTCCCTTTCGCCTGGACTCGTGTATCCTCCGCGTTCACCCGCAGGGGAAGGGTTGGCCAACAACCTCTTCATCATCGCCCTCGCACCGGGAGAATCAGGGGGAACAGCTGTGGTACCCGTCCCACTCAGGCTTACGCCCACTCCGAGAGGCTGTGGTGAATTGCTAATCAAAGGCATGGATACACTTTGCGATCTCCCAGATGTCCGGGAACCAGCGGTGCTGGGACGCGATTTTGACGAATAAAGGTAGGGTGTTGTACCTGTGCTCGAGCCAGCACTTTCATTGTGACAATGTGGTGTATTCGAGGGTGATGACGTAGAAACAGGAAGAACAAGAGGAGCAGGTGGGGCTCTTTGATTTTTCAACGGTGTACTTGAAGAAGTGAAAGGGATGAGCGGGGTAGGAGGTGAAGGGGAGGCTAACGATGGTCTTCTTCTTGGTGTTTGCGAAGACAAAGGGTAAGAAGATGGCGAATTTGTGGAGGGTGAAGGAACAGGCATTTTTTGGTTAGTCGTATCCAATGTCGTTTCCATATCGTCAGTGTGTCGTGGTCGTTAGCAGGGTATCAGGGTGATTAGTTCAAGAGAATTGGATTAGTTTAAATCGTGTGGTAGTGTGTGTGGGTCGTGAGTAGAGATGGGTATCAATTGAGACGATACGGGACTCTAAAGGGAAAATGAGTAAGACCGTGTCAACGAGCAGGAGGCTTTAAAGATAATACTCACCTCAGTGAAATTCGTAGAATATCCGAGATAGCTCCTAAAAGAAAGGATTTATAGTTTCCTTAAAATGTCGCGCAACGATGTGTATGAAAATTAATGTTTTGGCGGGTGATAAGCCTGCAAGTATTTCAGTTAGCAACACCTATTCTAGAGATGACATAGAACGGCCATTTGGAAGATGAAAGTCAATGTATTCATGCTTTGCATGACAAGATCTTTCCCCTTTCACTCTGCCTAGTCTTTGAAGCCACATAAGAGAGGCCGAGCCAGTGCGAAGGACAAATATCCAAGCAAGATCTAATTATAGAGAGACTTACATGACACTTCAGTTAAATGACCTCTTTCAAGGTGATAAACACGGTCGAAGAAACCCAGAGCAGACCAAAGATGCCAAAGGTTAACGCTATGAACGTCAAGCAAGGTCAGCAAAGGGCTTGGATGGTGAAGGGAGGAAGCGAAAACCACTTACACGTTGTGTCGCTCAGAAGTGTTATCAATAGCCGGAGGTCCCCAAAATTTGAAAGAAGGCTTCAGTCCAAACTATCCAATGGCGCAATACCACAAGAAAGCCAGTTAAGAAAGCTGTCACCGTCAATGTCAGACGTCTGATTTCAATATGCTCCGAGCTGGGCGCAATATATGGGGTAGCAGTATGCTTTCAAAGACAAGCAAATGTCAAAAGTTGGAAACCGCGTGCTTGTCCAGCCAAAGTCCAACGTCAAACAGTGAGTTCCCTTGATTATGAATGCACCAAGTCAGAAGATAGTGCTGTCCAGCAACCTAAGAAAAGCATGAGCGCGACTCTGCTATTCAAAGAGCATAAATCTCACAGGTTTGCCCCTCTTGTACAAGGTTCTTGATGGTTTAAAATGCAAATGTGCACTAAATTGTTTTATCTCAGTCCTTTGCGGCTGTCAATCGATAACGTTGGTGTGTATAAGTAGGATGAAACACTTACGACTGCCGCCCACAGTCACTTTTCTTCTTCACAACCACTAATTATTTTGCCGATACCGAGAGAGCAGCCAACACGTGGGGGTTTGCAGGAAGAATGGGGATTATCGGTACCAGTTCGGGTCTTCAGTGTCGGGATGAGATCTTGACTGTCTTTCGCATTAAATTTAAAGATTAAGAGACTTGAAGCTTGGCTTGAGTTTAAATGCTGGGAAATTAAAGCCTATGGGATGGAATGACCTGAGGAGAAGGTCGTGGTGGTTGTCAGAAGAAGCGACGGCACCGAAAGTTTCCAGCGTGCTCGCCTAAAATGGTAATTTTCAGGGATGGAATGCGTGCCTCAGGGTGTTTCAACATTTTCTGAACAGCTTGACTTGCGCTAGCCCTGCAATGGCATCGCAACGAAGTGATCGTCTCAGTAAAATATGGTAAGTAAATAGTTGACTAAATTTTAGCAAAGCGCGGTTTGTCCTACATATATAAATGATACCCGCGCTTTGTAGCAACGCCAATGCTCTGATAGTAGAGGCCACGTTCTCTCAGAATCCCTTAGAGTCATGATGGTATTCATCGCATCGTTCTGATAGCATGCTAGAAAGGGCTCTCAGTGGACTCGTTGTGGCAATGCACGCTGCTATGGCCCGTCTTACTGTCAAAGCCGCTGTACGACTCGGATTTCATCGTCAACTTCCTTTAGTAACGCGATTCATTGTGAGATTTAGCGCTAGCGTTAGCCGTTACATGGGAGCGCAAAGCAGAACTAATCCGTCGAATGTCCTAATGAAGTACCATTTTTCCAACGTTCAACTTCGAACTCCTGTCCAAAAACGGTTGGTGTATCGAGCTATCTATTAGTAATCTTTTTCGAACCTGAGATCTAGTGCGCTCCCAGACCGTATGAACTTGGGCTGCAAATAAATTAGACGCCGCTACAGCTATCGTTATCAAGAAACCGTGTCGAAAGCGATGTCGGCGAGCGTGCGCCGTAGGACACATATACATGCCAGTGATACTGGCGGCGGCCCAATGCGAAGATTTATATTCAAGAGTACTTGTAAGAGCGACGCTAGAGCCCAGAGTCACAATCCAAATCCAAAATGGAGTGGATGATGTGGAGCCACATGATACATGATGCCTGAGCTGGCCAGGATAATCCATCAAGGAAAGAGCGCTCGCGCTCCACGGCGCCAACTCTGTCGAAGGTGAGCGACATCCAAGTTTTCGAGCTTCACCTAAATAATCCCAATGAGGTTAGTCGCTTCTAGGTTCGATGGACTTCGAGGCGGAGTGTATCATGTCTCCACTTTCATTCATTTTCCTCCGCTCACGTGTATGAACCGGTTCATAGTATCACGGCCCTTGGTGGTCTGCATATAAAAGCAGTACTTTCATTATTCTGAATCTGACCTCAACGCCACCGAACAGCTACGAGCCTTACTCCATTCCAATATGAAGTTACAGTTCATGATCAGTGGCCTAATTCTTACCGTCTGCCTTTCAGCCCATGCCTCCCCTGTCTCGAACAGCAAGGTATCGCTCATAGGCCGTGCGTATAGCCATTTTCTTTCTGTTCTTGACGATATATACCCCCTTTAACTAACACCCTTCGTCCAGGCCATCCTTCTCCAGTTGATGCAATCGTTGGTAGAGAGCTTGTCCTCGAGGTATGTCGTCTCTCTAACTTGAACTCGACAAAGAATGCTTACTGTTGTTCGATATTAGGAGAGAGACAAGAATTTGAAATGTAAGCATGTTGGACCATTCGAACGACATTGACTGACCTTTGTACGCAAACCTTCACGCTGGTCACAAAAAGGCTGTGGGATGCCTCCAGGTCATCCCTGAATCCAATAGTACAGTGACATAGCGAGAATAGAAATCGAATAAAAAGCAAATCGAATAAAAAGCAAAGAAAACCACCTCACAAGTATTGGAAGGTGTTTAACAAGTCCCATTAAAACGTGCATACAACGCCCCATGCCACGACCCAAGCCTCTACAACGGACGTGATCATGAAGGTTGGTGAAATGACAACCATCGAGAAGATACAAATGAAGGTGTGGTGATAACTATCGAAGCTTATCCAAATAAGTAAATCAAAGGCTGTTCTTCGTACATACTAGACTATTTCCATGAACCATGTCACATTGCGTTTCGAAGCAGTCGAACGGTATAAATCTCATCCAACCTCGAACTTGTTCATCACCTTCCACTGCTCCGCATCTTTACACCCACAATGAAACTCTTCAGTACTGTACTGTTTACCTGCTTCTGGCTCGGCGTCTCCGCATCACCTACCTATGTTCTGAATAACGACGAATTGATTGCTCGCAGTGAGTATAGACACATACGTCCAGCTACACTTCGTTCACAATGGTTTAGTGGAGTCCGTCCCGGCCCTTGCTGCCAGGGAGGCCTTGGGGGTAAGCAGCAGCTATTCTTGTTGACTGTCTGATATTTAACCGTCACTCAACAGGGTGTAAATAAAGAACTAGAATGTGAGCGTAATAATACCATTCAGCCCCCCGATTCCCTACAATAATATTTGAATTATCTGATTTTTTCTGTGGCAAAATAGGTTGCGGCCCGACTCCCAAAGGCTCTACAAACTGATTATCTCGTCATCTCAGGCTCTGGTCCCCACATAAGTGACCCTATGAGGCTCGAGGCTGGCATGTAATACGTCCTGTACTCGATCAATACACAAAATATTGTTTTTGATACCCTCCGCAGTGCCAGCTGTGCTTGACAATAAGCTTCATCGAGGGCATTTCATAAGCGCCCGTTGGATCTTTGAGAGGCTTGATATTGTGGATGAGACAAGGGCAGCGACTAACGTAGCGAACCACAATCTCTTCGAGCTCTCAATTCGAATTAATAGTCCTAGAGCAGCCTGATTGCGAAATGAATGTGACTATGTAGTACGGTACAATCCTCATGTCCGCCTCATTTCCCTTGGCAATCGAACGTTGAGCTGCGGGAATTGAGTTGGTGCAGTCAGAAACCGATTCGAAACAATTATTTGATGATAGGCATCGACATTGAACTGTCTTCGAATGGCGTAGAACGGTCATATGCATGAAAAGGCAGTGCTACTAGCTCGTAATGGGGTAACCGAGTAGTAGCGATGGACGATAGGTACTTAGCAAAGTGGCTTTAAATAAGGTCCAGGTCAATAAACTGTGTTATCAACTAGTACTGCACTCGTTGAGTGTCGAAACATTCCAACCATGAGAATTTTCGCTGTGGTCTTTATCTCCTCGTTGTGGCTTGCTGCATGCTCTTCGCTGATTGCGGGCGCTGGCGATACATCTGTAGATTTGATACACCGTGAGTTCACAACCCATCAGAGAAGAACTTACTCAGATAGCGATTGTTGTAGGCCAACCGGACGCCATTGGGCAGTCTTTGAATGTAAGTGTGAGACACTCGTGAATTCCATCCAACCGCTGAACTTGTGATTCTAGGAAAGGGAGACAAAATGTGAGTTATTGGAGGGAGCCAGTCCTGAAATGGCGTTTAGCTAGTAGTACTGACATACAATTCTTAAACGAGGTTGTGGAGGCACAGGTGGGCAACCTTGAAGCGATTGTTATGATATCGATGATCAAAAGGCATCTTACCTTACCATCTCTCCCCCCAGGATCATTCTGACCCGTCCATCGACGAGTCTTTTACTCTAAGCGTCCTTCCTCGTTGTAAATTTAATGATGAACTAAATTATCGGATGCTTCGATTCGAATGTGAAGTCAAAAATTGATTCGAAACAATCATTTAAATTTGTTGATAAGCATCGATATAAATTCCCTTTCAATGGCGCAGGAATGATCATAAAAAGGCAGTGCTACTTAGTGGGCCATGGGGTACCCCGTAACGTTAACCGAGTAGCAATTATGTAGATAAATAGGTCCAGGTCAAATTGCTTTACCAGCTAGTACTGCATTCCTTTTTGACTGTCGAAGCACTCCAACCATGAAAGTATTCACTGTGGTTTTCATCTCTACATTGTGGCTCGCTGCATACTCTTCGCCCGTCGTGGGCGCTCTGGACACATATGCCAATTTGATGCACCGTACGCAACTTCACTTCTCCTCAGAGGGTGTTTCACTCAGACAGCGACGGTTGTAGGCCAACCCACTCTCAACGAAAGATCTATGAATGTAAGTTTCAAACGCTTATAGATTTTGTATCATGGTTGAATTGGTAATTCTAGGAAAGGGAGACCAAATGTGAGTTGTTGAACAAGAACCAGTCTCGAAATGGCATATGACTAGTACTGACATGAATTTTGAAACGAGGCTGTGGTGGCACAACTGGTCAGCGTTGAAGCACACTCCTTTGATCCAAAAGCTTACTCTTTTACATCCCCGCCCAGGATTCTGACCCTTGTATGGACGGGCCTAAGTACCTATGAATCAAGACGTCCGAGTCTCATACTCGCAGCGGCCAAACCGTTGGGAGATAATATAATATCACATCTAAATTTTTGTCTGATCGCTGTGTTCAGGTTTAAATTACAGAGCTGGCGCTTATATTGGCTCGACGATCGTGACTGACCTCGAAGCCTGCCATATGCTTGATTACATACAGTATATCAAAATTATATGGTGATATGTTGGTGGCAATTCTCAAGTTGGTGCTTCGAATGGGGCATCGGTAACGATAAAATTAATGTTACATTTATTTCAAGGCAGTGTACAAGTTTGCTATGAAATAATCCGGATGTGAACGGGTGGCCCTCTAGCTATAGGTACCTAACCGCAATGTTCTCGTCAGTAGCTGTACTTTTTTTTTTTGTTTGCGCTCTGCACTTATCCATATATATATATATATTGAGGAATCACGCACGTTGGTCTGTGCCAGTGCAAGTGCACTGGTTAGTGCGTTCGAATCAAAAGCGGTGCATTTGGATTAAACGACGAAGGTGAATGGCAAACAAATGTGTCAGCAGCCACCGATGCAAGCAACAACAAACATCAAGCCGAAACACTCACTCCAACTCACTCGCGCTGTCATGTCAAGCGCCTGGTTCTCGTCAAAAATTCCTTTGAAATTCAAGAAAATATTTCCATCATACTTAAAAAGTCCCCTTGACAGGCCTACGCGATGCACAAACATATCCTCTCTTGATAGCAGAACTTTAGCGGATTCAACAGTTGTTTTTACTCATATGCTATGGTTGAAACTGTCAATGCTCCATCATGGGCGTTGGCAAGCGCTCACCAGGTAGAGTCCGACAGGCTGTGCTAATGGGGTGTCAAACGTGCCGATAGGACGGAAGTTTCCATCAATGAAAAAGTGCACCTGGCCTTGAACAAACCAGGTTTATAATTACCCTGACAGTGGTTGATCTCGACTTCCATCACAAGGTTTTCACAGGTGCAATTTGGGTGCAATGGCTTCTAGGAAGGTGAGTAACATACAGCTTTCCCTCTAAACTCTACTTACTGAAGATATGAATTATAGGCTCCTGCGTCTGGAAGAAAGTACAATGCTGAACAACACAAACCAAAGAAGCCACAGGATCATCCTCCCAGAAGGAAGACACAAAATGGCCCAGCGGAGGATGGACAATGTCAATTTGATGGAGAAGACTACCCTACTTGGCTCGGATATGACCCTCAAAAGCCAGGAAACCCATTCAAACATCCATTTCCACCCATTGACGGGGATCCTTGGGAGGAGGCTATGCATATGATACAGAAAGAGGACGATGCTCTCTGTGATGCGTGGAATGCAGAGATACAGAACCTCCTTATTTTTGTGAGTTTTCCAGTGATTTTTTTCACTCCCATTTCTCTAACTCGTTCAATCAATACAGTCAGGTTTATTCTCGGCCGTTGTTACGGCCTTTGCGGTAGAGACGCAGAAGCTTCTGCAAGATGACCCAGAAGTGGCCACTGTTCTACTTTTAGCTGAACTTGGTACCCATTTCTTGCCAAACTCAACAGTCACCGACAAAATTGCCGACCCCTTCAGATCTTCACCGTCAGATCGTCAATCATTTCGGATCAACTGCTTCATTTTCTCCAGCCTAATCATCAGTCTCGGAACGGCACTCGTCGGTATCATTGTCCTACAATGGATCAGGTCATATCGCAAGCCAGAGCGCTCTTACGACCGTGAAGGTATCTCACTCCGCGAGGCCCGCCATCAGGCCTTTGACAAGTGGGGGGTGCCAGCAATCATCGCATATCTTCCCGTAGCTTTGGGAGGCTCCTTTATCGTCTTCTTGGTCGGCCTTGTGGACTTCCTACAAACAATGAACAATGTGCTCGCCATCGTCATAGGTTCATTTGTTCTTGGAATTGTCGTTTTTCTCCTCGTCACCACCTTCCTTCCTGCTTTTCACATCATATTCTTCCCGTCTCACCCCATACCGCTCTGTGCATACCAGTCCGCCCAGTCCATGCTTTGTTGCAGACTTCTAACGAAATTCAGTTCCATCAGAGAATGGACCGAGCTCATCTCGGAAATCCACAAGGAACGCTCAACTGAGCAAATCCGCGACCGTTGGCTGAAGAATTCACTTGTCGCCATCTTCCGTCGCTTCAACTCTGCCCAATCATTCCGGCTTGCCTACCACTGCTTCCAGTCTATCCCGAAGAACGTCAGCAAAAACATAGATCTCCGTTGGAAGATTGTATCGGAAGTTCTGGGTGACTCCACTGATCTATGCAAAGTTGGACAAGGCATCTTGAAGTCAATCGAGTCCTCTCTTCCAGCGGTGGCATGTACGGAGGTACTATCTCTACTCTTGTTGTTATGGAACAGACGCCTCGATCCTCAATACACTGGTCATCGTTCAGAGCTGTATTTCCGATGCATCCAGACATTCAGTCGCTTGAAGGACTCCGGCGAAAATAACCCATACACTGCCCTCATCAACCTTTGGTGGCAGCGCTCTGATACAGCATTATCTCTGACTGATGGTGCGTTTTGATTTTTCTTCTTCTTCTTCATCACGATGAAAATTAATTTGACGCTTGCGAAATCCAGGTTCTCGTCATTGGAGATCATATTTAACGACCTTCCTGACAACCCTCCAATCTGACCCTTCCTTCGCCGAGGAAAAACGCCCATTGGCATTCTCCTTGTTCTGGAGGCTCCTCGCTGCTCGCATTCACGATTCAACCGATGAGTCCGAGTCGCTCATTGTCGTTCAGGACTGTCTTCGTATTATTACAAGATGGCTTCTCAAAATCCAAAATCTGCCGGATAAAGAATATGATGCCATAGAATCGAACCAAGTCCTCCGGCATTGTCTTCAAAACATGATCGACTACAACGTCTTCACCCATACTCCCTTGATGGTCAAATTGATTGAGCAACAACCCTCTCCTTTCCTCCAGTTCCTCGACGTCTTCCTCGACCCGAATCACAAAAGGTTGAAACAAGGTTGGCAGGATGCTATAGAGAGTGCATTGGCGGATTCGTGGGACGAGTTTATCAAGGAATGTAACCTTGACCAAAAGTACTGGACTCTGGCTCGGAAGAACGTTTCGTCTGCTCGTCATTCTCGTTTCTCCGAATCTGCTTCTTCGCTGGCTGCAGCTCTTCGATCCGTTTCGCCAGAACCACAACATGGACAAGACGACTCGTACGAAGCAGAACACGATTCTGAGGAAATAGGCCTCCTTGCAAGGATGAAGGAGGATACCAGATTGGAGGAGGTTCTCACCCAAAGTCCACCAAATACCCCTCGGCCAATGCCTGTTCCTATTCCATTCCCCGTTGCGAGTCACAGTACCCCAAGAAGGCACACTGACCACGGTTCTATACCAGATATCCAGATGGACCTTTTTTCAGAATCAACGTATCCAACCCTCAGTGACAATCGCCCTTCACGGTCAGCTTCAAGCCCCTCCTCTCACACATGGGAGAGATGAGCATCCTGTCTCCACCAATTCACAGAGCTGGCGCCCCTTCAATGCAATTCCCCCTGCATCGTTTCACCATATGCTACACATGTACTGCTATAATTTATACGCGAATATTGGTTTTCACGACGTCTTCAACGATCATGCATTCAGTGTTAGAGTCTGGACCGCACTATCAATACGCCACTTATTTCATCGAAATTACGACAATGATTCCCTTGCAGCGGCCGATGTCATCATGTCAAGCCTCTACCTAGAGCTTTCACCGCTACAGAATTAATGCATCGAGCAACGGAGTCCCAGCAATTTGGTGGAAGTGGTACTCATCTTGGCAGATAATACCTCAGCACTGCCATCCTTCGAGCGACCCTCAACTCGTGGTCAGGTCAGATATTGAATGTACGACACTGACGCACGAATCCTAAACTCCGTTCTTCGAGTTCTTACCTTCCCTGCAACGAAGGGCAGTTTTGGAAGATGTGGGGCTCCTCACTCCTGACTATCGAGTGCTGATTGGACTTGCGCAGACACTGCGGTGCAGACATGGTCCGCGTCCCTGACCCTGTAAGCAATACCATTAAGAAGACCGTTGAATCGCTATATATTGCTCAAGACTCGTGCTCAGGGTATGAACAGTGAGATGAAGATATGTAGATGTTCTTCAGGGTACAGAGCCGGTGATCAAATGTCGATCCTGCCTTCAGGTCTCTGAATTGCGATTCTGGTTGAGCTCGTGGTTGTTACAAGGGTAACTGTGACCAATGGTACGTATGGGGTACAGATGACGAAGAAAAGCTGGATATTAGCAATGCTTGATAGCGGGACCTAGACCAGACCTTGCGACGACCAGGAGGCTCGAGGAGATGTCAATGATGCACTAGTTGTTATCTTATCTTGCAGCGTTCTCGACGCGGCCCTTTCCGGCTCACCCATCCGCCTGATGTCCCAACCTCGAACGAACGTTAACCTCGATTCCTTGCCGAAGAACTAAATTTGAATTAGATACCGTCGAGTATCCAACTACAGTTCATTCAAGCTATATATATTCGAACTTTATCTTCCTGTGGGACTTCGATGACAAGAAGCGGCTAATATGTCACAGCGGTGGTCAATAATAAGCTCCTCGAAACAATTCGGTATGCAACGCTCACGCAGCTGAATCTGATTCATTGAACCGCTCTTCTTCCTCGATCGAATCGAAAGCCGCTGAGTTATCTTTATCTTCTTATCAATTATCAATTATTCTTAGAAGCAACCACGATCGCAGCGGGTGGGTGTACGCTATATAGGTCGGTACCGTACGCGTGTTTTGCTCGTAAGTACTACTGCATCGCTTGAAGATCTTAAAAGCAAATCAAAGCTAAATGTCAAGTCTTGCATGAATAAAAGCGGGCTTCTGAGCTTTCTAGCTCTGAGCGGCGTACATACATACTGCTCATAAACATGCTGTAAATATTGTCGGATGGCCTGTGGGTCCTCCACCAACTCGTTTCTAACTCGGTCGGATATTCTTCGCTAGAACTCACAAGTCCCATTAACACTGTATTAGTTAGTGCTTCGACAGTGATAGACAGCCTGGGGCACTCGACGGGCTCGGTCATCCGGTTCCGTATCTATAAAGCACTGGTAGGTGTCGCTGTAAATAGCATCTCCGTTCTTCCGGGCCTGCTAGCTGCTCGATACCCAGGTTCTTGCATCCTGTCAGCAGAGCCTCGCGGCGTGCAGATGCCAGCTCCAGCATTCAAATATACTGACTAGACGACTTCAGGCTTGAGCTTACGGTAAGCTTCGCAGTCCAAAATATTAATACATACCAGTAGCAGGTGGAGGCTCTTAAACCATAACCTACTAGTAAGCGTCGAATCACTTCAAAGTTCAAACGTTCACCGCCCACCCGCAGTACCAGAATCTGGGGTGGGTCCCTTAATATGACATTCTATTTATTTGTATTACCTGATTCAAACGTTAAAATCTTCGACAAAGTATCTGTTCAGTATCTTCGCTTCTCAACATGTTACTATTCGAAAGGGGAAAGGTAGGAAGTTAGGAATTCCGATTCGCGATTAGTGATATACTTTTCAAGCGTCTAGACAAACTGTTTCCCAGGGTATTGTGGGGATAATCAACTTGAACTTGACCTCAACATGGTAAGTACATCGCGTATCCAAAAAGGAGATATCGAGCGCCCTCGACCGACGCTTCGACCCTGATTTGATCTGACAGTGTTAGAATATTTTGCCAGACAAGCCGCCGATGCATGTTGACGGAACAGCTGTAATTTGCAGCCGTTCACATAGAAAATGTCTTGTGTGCCCCACCTCCCGGTTCATTTATTTTTCAAGCCGAAATGAACGTGGACGGAGGAGATATGACTCGAGCTCGGTGTGACCAGGGAATATTTTGCTTTATTTCGTTTACAAACAAGATTTTAGGTGACTGATGGGAAACGGCGCCGGAAGTTGAACGATTAAATTCTGCACCATTTTTTTAACACTGACATCGAATGAGCTGTAAGCCATTAGCTGAACTTTAGGGCCACTCAGCCAGTGCTTCAATTGGCAGCATTTCCATTCGAGCCGTGTATCTCAATCTTTAAATCTGGTTGGAAAAATTCAAGCTGCTAGTACTGCGGCTGCAAGCCCGAGATTCAGGCGAGCATGAGAACCTGATGATAACAGCCTAATTCTTGTCTAATTCTTTGATCTTTACCATTCGCATGAATTTTTTTGACCACACTTGGCTCGTAACCTCGTGGTCTGCAACAAATACGGTCGCAGACGGAGCTGTTTGGAAATCCTTAATATTTGTAGACATTGGTTTAGCCATTAAAGGATCAGACCATAATCTCCGCTTACTACTGTACTGGCCGGTTGAACGATACTATTGTGTCGAGAAATGTCAAAGGCAGCGCGTCGCCGAGCCTGGGTGACGCGGCCAATGCCTGGGACACTTACTACTGGGCGCTCCACCATTGACTCCCCAAATTTAAAGGCTATCTCTATCTTCTATCTCTACGGATGTACCGCTTTAAATTTTAACTCCAACACGTCCTGCTCATTTTAGCAATTTCCGAAATCCGCACCACCACACACTGGCATGCATTGTTAGAGACGGCCAGCGGAGCCTGACATTCCCAATACATACATACATACTAATACTATGAGATTAAATGGGAATTCTGATTCACTTCCACGGCCGTTACATAGCGAAATTAAACCCAGGTCATGTCACCCGGACATTCATTTATCATATCGCACGCAACGCTCTCAGTGACAAGGGCTCGGACAAATTTAGTTATCGTTTCAAATTTTAAAAATGCGTCCTGGCGAAATAATTTAGAACCGTGACATGCTAGTAAGCAATGTAAAAAAATAAAAATAAAATAAAAAACGAAAAAAACAAAAAAAATACCTGCCAATACACCGACCAACAGTCAACGCGTGTGCCTACCCGCGCGCCATGCCTCCCAGCGCATGAAGCACTTCCAAGTCGCCCCTATCTGCAGCTGACCACTGGCATCTCTTCTCTCAGCTCTAACCACGCTCCGGGTGATACATCATTATTAATTAATTTCCAACTCCAACTCAACGGCTGTTAATCGCCTTCCACGCACTATGCCAATAAGCCACCGTCTGCATTTAATATCACTGCCTATCGCTCCCTCCTTCACCTCCTATTCCTCCCATGGCCACTGGCGGTGTGAGTGCCAGTGGCGTCGACTCAGACTCGGACTGTCGATGGATGCATTCACTGTCCTGTCACCGGTCGGACATGCTGTCGTGCATCCTTCCCGTCTTGGATGGCACACTCGAGCTCGCCTCATGCGATCTGTCAGACGTCGACATACTTATGCATTGGCAGGCCCCGTGAAGATCAACTCGTACATATGCCAGTGGGATCGCACATGTCTGCTTTTAGTGATAACAAGCTCTAAATATTTCACTAACTGCGCATTTACATTACATTACATTACTTAAGAGATTACTATAATATGATAATTTAGTAGGCTTCGTGCGCCTTGTGATCACCTTGGCCAGTGTACGACTGGACGATAGCACTGGTAGCACTGGCAGACGTATCACATTTCATTTCCAGCTTCATGATACCACCCCCGAGATCATTTCGAATTTTCGATGGACGCAGGTACGGATAAACCACTCCGGTGGCTGGGACACCTTCTATTGAGACTTGACGGGCTACGGAGTTACTCTTGCTGTAGAGAACGAAGCATCGTCCACCAGCGGGATGTTAACAGCGTGACGTATCGAGGCATACTGACTCATAAGACCGAATGAATAGAGAGTATCACCGTCCATTCTCTCCCCAAAACCGACGTTGAGCGCTCAGATAGGACCAGTATTAATCAATCGCAACCTCCAGCCCAACCCGGAGATTTCCAGCCATATGCATATGCATCTCGCTCACTGGCAGCTACTTAGTGACGTGAATTCGTCTTACGCTCTGCATCCTTCAAGTTTAATATTTTATCCATCCTCATCATTTCACGATGTCTGATGATGATGACATCAATTGTGCCGCATAGGACACCGTGACCTGCGCATACTAGTAAATTCGCACTGTTCCAGTCGTATTGGGTTTTGTTCCTTTCAGCGCCCATGCGAACCACTGCTCTCATGACCACACATCGATATCCAGTGATTCGTCTGATCCTGATTCAATTGGCCTTCAACTCCAAAGTGTCGCATATCGGATGTAGATGTACGTATACGTTTTTAGCTAAACGTGCCCGACAGAGTGCTCCGATGCAATTGCAACAAGTGACTAGTGACTAGTGAAGCCTTGATGCTGTCTGCAGATGGGAGGCGTTATCAACGGACAATACGCATGGCGCATGGCGCATGGGTGATATCATCGCAGCCTTTTGACACTAGCATATGATACGCGCATAAACCTAACGCTGTGGAGACCCGGAGCTCTAGCTTTGGCTACAAACAAGCTCATTGACACACGTCGTACATATGTAGATAGGATTGAAATTCATATTATACCTTCCATATCTGCGTCCCAGCCTACTGGTACTACAACCCCTAAAGGACAATATAATCGAGAAAATTAGGAACAACTTATGCAGTCTTTCGCTGCTATCATCTTCCTATAAGTAGCTGGGCATGATTGGGATCAAGCGGAAGTCACCGAGCGGTCAATAGTATTTTTGAGACAATACAGATTGACCACCTGCTCTCGTGGTCATATAATTCAATGTACTATATGTGCGATAAGCCCCTCAGATTCGCGCCCTAAATTCCCGGAGCTTGGATGGTAGAAAACGAGTGACTGATCAATTGGGACGGGTGAAAGCAAACGTGGAAAGCATACTAATTTCGGCGTTTCAGTGATTCATGTTTTAACACCGTGAAGGAATGTGCCGCTGTGCATCGTCATAATTGGTTGCTATTGGTACTTGTCATACTGCGGCCTCTCTGGGCCTTTCCAGCTAGGAAGAAAGGAAGAAATAAAATTTCACAGTCGCAGTTAATCTGGTAACTTGTAAGACGAATTAACCTCCCACAGAATCGCAAATTAAATTTCAGTACACCTGGCGCTTTGAGTCGTGGTCTAAATAAGGCCTTTCGGGCGATGCTGGCTTGGCCAGAGTAAACAATAGCGTATGGGTTTTTAGGCTGAGCTGCAACCGAAGCTCTTGCCTATAAAAATTGACCGGCGAGGGAGGGTAAGAGGTGAACCTAATTGGTGGCGCCAGGGCCCAAAGCCACGATGAAGAAAAACCCGACCTCATGTTAGTTAGGCGGAGCCATTGGGACTTCTGCGCCGCTATTCCATTTGTAATATTAAAAAGACAAACGAATGGTTGGAATAACACTTGACGTCGTCAAGATTTCAAGGATGCAAATTGCAATGAGAAAGTCGTATTATTCTATGATCGCTTCACACTCCTTCACTGTTCTTTTAAGCGCACATGAACAAAGCACAAATTTGCCGGGACTTGTTCGGGTGATTTCGCGGAGCTGCATGTTTTAGGGTCCTAATGACTGCACCGCCCACCGCATGTATCGGAATTCTGACGTTCATAAAAATTGTTTTATATTAAAAATACTAGATAGATAAGGAATACAGAAAAAAAGGTTGTCTCTTCCATACGGGCCGTTTTCTAACATTGGTAGTTAGCACGATCTTGGGTGAAAGGAGTTGATCTCCCTGCGAAACAAGTTCAAGTCTCCCCCTGTAAGAAATAATACCAGGAGCGAAACCCAAATATCAACTCGCTAGGTGAACTTTCGTGAAAGAAAATCGAATGCGTGATCAGCCGCTTATAAGGCGTTGGCCAACCCGCGCACGGACCATGTGTCGGTTCTGACGGAGTATAAAAGCGGAGAATGAAAAAACTTCTTGTTTCTTTACAGTCATCTCGCTCTTATTTTGCCGTTGCATGCTCGTATTTTATGGGGCTTTGCATTCTTCCTGGGCGAGTAGATAGTATTTAGGACCTTCTCTGGGCATGTCGCGCATCGTTATGCTCTTCCTTGATTGAGCGGCTAATCAGAGTAGGACACAGACCTTTGTTCATCGTTACTTTTTTTGTATGTAAGTCTTTATAATGCTATTTAATTCTCCACAAAAAGTCTGCCGCATCATCACCTGGTCATTTTTAATTTTCTAGGGATTTTTTCTAGTTTTCTGAAGAGGTGTTAATGAGGAGGGTATTGATACAATACATCTCATTCAGGACATTCGTTTATGATGACCATCTTTTGCTCGTTGGTTCCTGTGGGTCAGCGTCGATGGCGTTTGACATGTGCTCCCCTCAAGAAGGAAATTTGAAAGCAACCCCGCACACCCTGCACTGATGTTCCCTTGCATCCCTGTCTGCACCTGAATCCAGAATCAGCGTTAAGGTTGGGCTTGCGCTCATTGGGGATATGCAACTATATTCACCCTGAGGTACGTCATGCTCTTCTCGGAAGGAGAAAGTACATTCATACCTTCTATTTACGCGAATAGCCTCGTTAATTGTCTTCGTATCGTGTTTACAACGATTCTATAAGCTCATACACAAGTTACCGACGCGAGGTAACAGATGGTCATCATCTTGAAGCTTTACACGCGCTCAACACTCGAACGCGGGTCTTTCACTACCTTTCCTCCGTTTGGGCTTATTCTCTTTTGAATGTCAACCACAGCAAGGGGTACTTATCTGCCAGAACCAATGCGCGAACGGAGATAGCGCATGGCAAAGAATTGATGACAGATAAAAATAAGATCCATGTCAGGATATAATTGGCAGCCTGGAACTGGAAGTACTGGTGGGGCCAAATGGCCGATTGCGATCCAACCGAACCCACCTTGCGTGATGATGAGTGACGTCGAGCGCACCGAGGTATAGGAGATGGACTGCCTGATTCGACCAACCTTACCCGTTAAACATACTTTGGAAACTTCTGAAGCATTGGGTCAGGCAACATCTCTCTTAGATACTTGTAATAAAATTCGAAGATCCAGTTTACAGGATATATAGGTGCTCCTTCGATACGTCAGAAACCCAGCATGACGACTGAACATTAGAGCCATCATCGATATGTCTGTTCAAAGGAATTGCCCTAGCAGTGTGACATATCGAGATTTTGGAATAGTACGCTTGGGCTGTACAGACTACATATTAGGTGCAGCCTTGAGGCAACGATATCAATTGACACCCCAAGCCTCCAGGCGTCCATGTGCACTGTGCATTCGACTCGTGTCAATCTGGCTGAACAGCTTTCGGTTCTTGCGGTGTTCGATTGTTGACATCCGGATCCCCGAGCTGGAAATGTCCCCTTTGATTCTGGGGCAACTGGACAGGGCGGGTGAGGTGAGAATACGGTTGTCCAACAGTGTGACAGGGGAATAAAATACTTGCAATATATTTTCCGACAAATTTGACTACGAAATGTTTGCAACGAATTCGACATATTGAGTACCCTAAAAAGGAAGTTTCAACGGATTTATAACGGATATGGTTTTTGGGACGCAAAAAGTAAAATCTTGGTCCTTCAGGAATAATATGTGGCGAGTTGTAAAGGTTGGATATTATAAAAGTAAGCTTTCGAAGAGTTTACAAGATTGAATCAAGAAATGTAAATCGATAGTGATAATCCTCTTGGGCCCAGAAGCGCCTAAAATAACTCTTGAGCATGTTGTATTATTATGCGGGTATAAGTCTGTATAAGTCTGTATAATTTTTTGGGCCAATTCGCCAAGTCGAGGAATTAGTCCGTATTCGCTGTATCACCGGAAGTCTGGATTGGTTGAATACGTGAGTTATTGCATTGGTCACGTACGAAAACGATCCTTTCATACCGGAATAACTAGCGCTGCCACTGAAACAGATGCTATCCCTTCTTCGTCCTGCGTGCCTTTTTCGGGACAACCATGGTATTGACGCCATTCCCTCCCTTAAGAACCTGCCAATAGCCTTCGGTGTCTCGGTTCGTCTCATGCCCACTTCCATCCTCGTTGCTTGTTTTGCTCACCCGCGTTTGGGGTCGTCGTTGACCCATTAGTTGCCCAGTTCGGAATGGACACGAGCAGGACACCCCTTAGTCCTGGCCGGCAGCCAGCTGGCCAAAAGCGACGCAGGACTCCTTCTGTAGACCTCTCTAATATGGCCTCGGCTCAACAGTCCCAGACCTCACTACCATCCATTCGGCAGCTCCATCCATACCTTCCGATGCCGACTTCAATGCCCACCACTGAATCGTCGTCATATGGGTACTCTTCAGGAGTTCCAGGGCATTATCAAGGACATTTAGCACCCGTTGAATTAGGGAGCGGAAGCATGCACCATGGGATGGGTGCCCCGTCTCAGCGCGACATTGGAGGGTTTTACGGCGCTGTCGAGTCTGAGCCTGATGAGCAGGATCAACATAATCCACCCAAGAAGAAGCGGCGAAGGCAAGCGTTGAGCTGTACTGGTAATTACATTCTCTCGTAACACCGTCCTAATCCATATGCGCACATGGGCTAACGGGTGTCTTTCTCTCTCTTTCTTTCATTTTCGTTCTACTACCCTAATCGCCTGTGGCGATTCCGCTGGGCTTATCGATATCACCGCGCTCTGAATCACACTCACGTCCAAAAACTGTCGACTATTTTTTGCGTTGTATTGGGTGTTGATGAATTGGTTGAATGGGTTGATGCATCATCTCCTTCATTCTGCCGGGTTGGGTTGACCTTGTGATTGGTATCACGCGGATGACATGACATTAAGAGTGTAAAAGGCGCAAGATCAAATGCGATAGGTGGGATGACTGATTGCGGCGTGCGTTCGTGCTCTTGACTGACAGTCCATTCATCATTGGAACGCAGGGTACAGCCGTGTACGCCATGTTCGCGCCGAGGAGAAGAGGCAGGGTGCCAATGGCATATCGTCGAACCAGTGTAAGTTTGAGCTTTACTCAATCCCATCGTTCATTCCTTTACCTCACAAACCGCCCCTCATCATTTTTCATCTCGACTTTTTATTATTTTTCTTGATGTTGATCTCATTTTTTTCTGATCGAATTTTATAGGGAGAAATATGCGACTAAAGCAGAGTTCGATGAGCTCAAAGCACGTTTCGACCAGCTTGCGGCACTCGTTCAGAGATTGATTCCTCAAGTATCAGCTGGAGGACCCCCAACGCACGGTAGCATAGCTGCATCTTCCTCGTATTACCCCATTCTGTCCTCGGGCACTCTGACAGGGGCTGCGGGTACTGACTTTGTTGCTCCGACCTACGGGAGCAATCCATCAAGTGGTATGGTCGCTTATCCTCCCCCTATGATGCCGCCTCCGCCTTCATCCCAACTCTATAGTCCACACTTGGAAAGTGCCGGACCGCAACCGACACCTCCTGGCGCCGTTTTACCGTCTAATCGGTTTCTAAAACCTGACGAAACCCACTCACCAACGCGACATGCTCATCCCTTAGCAGGTGGTGCATCAAGCGCCACGTCCCCACTGTTGTCTACATCCCTTAACATAGGTCAATTAGGCACTAGTGGAGGTGGCTCGATGTCCCGACACCGTGGCTCGATCGCTGAGAGTTCAGCGGGAGGAGGACCTGTGAACAGTACCGCAGTTTCTGGTGGTCCTACGACAAGCAGCAGCACCAACCCAAGTGGGACGACGCCGCAAGTTCCGAAGTCCTCGCCCCTATCCTTATCGTCGATTACGTCCCCATACAGACCCGATTCCTATTCTGGCGGCCCTTCGCATTCGCAGCCTCTGACGCATTCTGGGTCGGCTCAGCATCACGCGGCAGCAGCGTCACATTCGCCACATTTACACCGCGCACCGCATCCAAAAAACTCGTACGCGCAGACGCTCATTCTGGGCGAGCGTCTGCGCCCCGGATCCGAAGACCCAGCGATCATAATCCTGGTGGTGACACTGGCGGTGATATGTATATGGAGAGTGGTGGCTCTGGTGCTGCAGATGGACTTGGTGCGGTGGGTGGTTCGGGAGGTCAGCCTTCGTCAGGGCCGACGGGAGGCTCGTCTTCGAGCTTTCACCTACCGCCTGCTCGACGCGTAAGTGATATGATGGGTGGTGGACATGGTGGGGCAGGCAGAGATGATCGAATGGGTGATCGTGTTCATTCCATGTCATCGCACCATGTAGGTCGAGAGAGATGAGACGCTATCAGCATTCTGCTTTCTTCAATGCTTTCCACTTTTTTTTTCTGAATTATTCTCTTCCATTTTCTGTTATTTTTCTTTTCTTTTCTCTCTTACTCTCCGTTCGATCACACTAATTGTTTCTCGATTCGTTCGCAATCCCAAATCCATTTCGATTTTTCACATTTTTCATGCTCGATTTCTTTTGTTTCGATGTCTTTCTGCACCTTTCACATTATCTTAGTTGCATTTCCTCTTTATCTCGTTGTTTTTCTAATACTGATTAGGACGGCGCGCTGAGCCGCGCTCGACGTGGTACTGTGGAGATAAACCAGTAGCACCGATCAGTTCCTCTCAAAAGCACGCATTCGACATGGATGGCTCCCAAAGTGCCAATATTCTTTTGGAAAATCATTTTCTCCGCATCATCGAATTTCCTCCGTCCATATTTGTCGAAATTCTTCCTCTATTTTTTGGTGGCACAGACGTGACACAACGACATGCGGATACGAGTATATTGAAGGGTTGGTCAGTTACTTTTAACTCTGCAGTTTCATCTTGAACATTCCAATTAACCCCCTGTCATTTTGTTTATTCAGGTTACATTCCGCTATATTCGTACGACACATATGGAGTTTGTTACTTTACCGTCTCATGATACGTGAATCTGGCCATCCGCAGTCTTGCATTAAACTCGACTCTCCGAACATCGTTATTGCACAGATCCGTGCTAGCCTCCCAAAACTAACCTCCTGACAACTTGACCGGCTCCTCGGGGTATCCCTCAACCTTCTTCAATTGCATCAGCACCATTCGAAATTGCAACCGAGCAACGTATCTCTTTCATTCAACTTGGTGTCTTTTCATCACCGCAATCACCACAAACGAGCGAAACGGGGTTTATTGCGCCTGTCTTCGATGTATAACACTGGGTTAATCTGGGGTTTTTCAGAATTTGGCGTTTTCTCCGCAATATCCGAGATTGCAATCTATGTTGGCATGGGACGCTTGTGTGCGCGGAGCGTTATGCGTTACGCCGGATTTTAGGAGCTGCTTGATTCTTAATCATGTCTTTTGGATGGCGACCGTTCAATCGGGGTAGACATCCCATCCGTGGCGCACCTCGGCGCTTTGGGCGGTTTTGACCTGATCCTTTCCGCGCCTTTCGTTCCACCCCCAAGTCACAAGGCACGGTCAAATGTCGAAAGTCGAAAAGATAGCGCCGAGGTTATACTCCTAGTGCACCCACCCCACGCTTTGTGCTACTTCCTTTAAACGTGGCAGCTCCCTCTTGGGCCTGTTTCCCAGGCTGTACCCCGCCTTGAACAATTCAAAACATATCGTCGCTTGACGATACGCTTTCCTCGGCATCTCACGCGCGGCATTTCTATCCCACCTCTATCGCTCGATACTTATCTTTGGATTGTCAACATCTCATCATCCCAAGTTTACCCAAAACCAGCCATGTTGTGTCAGCACGATGCGTCATCCGAACAGGTCGTTGTTGATACCCACTGCCATTCCACGTCTGTTCATCTGGGGTTGGTCCCGTGTGTGATGCAATCGTGAGCAGGGTGAAGGAAATCAATACCTCGGTGTTCCGGAGGAGGCCTCGAATGCGACAAAGTTCCTAGAACAGCACATCACAATGGTATCGTGACCATCATCATCTACGCTTGTGAAAACGTCGATTACGGTTGACGAAGGCATCACGTCTCTGGCTCGCAACTCGGATCCAGCCATGGATGGATGCGTTATCAGTTTTGGCTCCGTCTAGGCGCAATTGATCGACAAGCTTGGTTTCTCCGCCCCCCATTCTGCTATATTTTCGTTCGCATCGACCCGGTTGTGCTTATTGAAATCGCAATCATCATCATCACGATTGCGTCACGAGGCTCGAAACGAGGGTGCGTTGGAAGAAACAAGGTGATGATCAGGTTGAAGTATCATTCAATGTTGCACGGTATGCGTATTGGCAGATGCCGGCTGTCCGTCTGGGCCGTACGAGTAGAGACAGAGGAATACCCGACGTTGGGCCGACTGTGCGGAACCGTGGCCGAGTGACCACCCGTGCACACGACCGTTCGATAGGGAGACTGTCACTGAGTCGCATTGCTACCGCGCTTCGCCACGTTGATCTCGTCTTTGGCGTCCTTCGATCCTTCATCTGGAGAGATTAACCACTTTTTATCCTTTTTTTATTCTCGTAAGTGGCCTTTCGAAATGTCCGATGAGATCAACTGTGACAACTTTATTAAATTTATTTTTGACAGATTTAATTCTCGAATACCGTCTTTGGTTTTGAATTCTGCTTGTCGAATCGCTCTCGATTGCATTAAATTTGAATATCGTCACTCATTTAGCATTCCATCTCTCCTATCAAGTTTGTCCTGTCTTTCGAACATTTCAGCATCATTTTAAAAATCTGCATACATACATATACCATTTCGTACAATAAGTACTACTTGCTACATTCATCCACGCTCGTTAACCTCATTCATTCATTCATCTTCTCAATATGGGACAACTCCAACTCCAAAAACTCTTTTCTTCTTCACGCTTCGTTCGTTCTATGGATCGCTCTTAGTTTTGTCATTGTCATATGTTTCGCTCATCATATCCTTGTTCACCTCATCGCATTTTAATGTTCGTCGATTAGTCTCTCTGGAAATTTTACATTCGTAACTACAATTTGCTCATAGTATCGCACATACATATACACATTCGTACATCTGTTCATTACTCACCCCCATTACACATTCATTCTGTATATATTTAGCCGTTTTGTGCATGCTGTGATTTTTCATGGATTTTTTTCAGTAATTATCATTACCATTGCTGCTCTTAAACTTTTTCGATTGCGTGTCGTGCGTTAGAATTGTGTTTGGCTCATGCAAATGTGTTCACGACTTTTAAAACATGCGGACTGTGTGTGGTGAGCTCGAGGCAACTGCAGCTGAATGCGTTTCTGCCTCGCTGTAGTCGATATTATAATTAATGCATGGAGTGTAGTTTTTACTCTCATTCGAATAGTAAGCATAAAGGTTCTAATGTGGTCAACGCGGGAAATATCTACTGCAATTGTGCAAAACGCTATTATCCTCTGCGCCAAGGTCGGTTGCTTAACTGCCTTCGAGGTGGTCCTTCTTGTCGAGCTTAAATACTTCTTTAATATTAAAAACGTAAGACGAGGGATTTCTTTTAGGGTTTTAAATAATGAAATAGCTTCGAAATGATGTCAAAATGGCTTATAGATTTATTTAATATTTCGCGATTTTGAACCTAGATAGGGGTCAAGGGTCAACGCGTTATTTGCGGATGTGTACGTGTCGGCCAGTTACGCGGGACCACGTGTAAAGTACCCACCCAAATTCGTGTTTCTCAACTCATACTCCAGTATAACTCCACGTCAGACCACCTCCTCTACAGGCCGATTCAACCACCCCGCCCTGCGCCACTGCATAAATTTAGCTGGACAATTAGTTTCAGGTAAGCTTCGCTCTAGTATTTAATCGCAAAAAAATACAGCTCAATCTGACAGCAAACCACATTCGGTGCATTCTTATAGGCTAATACACAATTTAAACCGCAGCTTTACTCGAAAAAGCCAGCAAAAAACGCGCTTGCTTGTACTGTGAAAAATCTAGGTCTTTTATCTTGCTATAGCTTGGATATATTCGAAATGGGATCTGCACAGAGTGTTTTGTCCACCGAGGGCGTCGTCACAGCTCTTGTCGTTGCGGGTGCAGTCGGAGTCGGGATTACTCAGATGAAGCCTGCCAAAGAATCTCAACACGAAACTCAAACCACAGTGATCGCAGGTGAAAAAGGAGCAGGGACCGAAGCATCAGGAGCCGCTGCGAAGAAGAACAAGAAGAAGAAGAAAGCAGCAAGCACTCCAGGCGGAACAGCGGACGTGGCGGGGACTGGTCCTGAGGATGCCTCGGATACGCCTGTCTCTTCGTTAGCGGGTAGCAAGATCAAAACAAAAGCGACCAAAGCCACCTCTGGAGCTGCTCCACCACTTGCGAAGAGCACCACCAAGGATAGTATTCCTGGCGGGTTTGAAACCCCCGTGGTGTCTGAAGCGGGTGAAGGCAAGACTGCAGCTGCTTCTACCACCGCAAAGAAGTCCAAGAAGAAGAAAGGACAGGCATCGTCTGCTGCTGATGCCCACACTAGCGGAGCCACGACACCCAACGAGCCAGCAACCAAGTCCCCTGCACCGGCCAGCTCATCGCTAGCCGACTCTACACAACTGAAATCCTCGACCACCGCTTCTGGAGGAAAGAAGAAGCAAGGAAAGGGCCAACAACAAGCCTCTGCGAAATCTCAGCAGCAACCGGCGGCACCTTCAAAACCCTCACCACCACCTGCGACAAAGACACAATCTCAAGTTCTTGACGTCGCTGCTCCTCCGTCCTCTTCCTCCCATAACCAAGTACAACAACCTCTTGACCATTCATTTGTGTCTATTGATACAGATGGGTCGTGGACTCGCGTTGGCGGGTCCAGACGTAGCAAGAACCAGAGCTCGGCCACGTCAGGGCCTGCAAAGGCCGCTCTGCCTGCTTCAACGTCCAGAGACAGCCGATCATTCAACCGCTATGCGACGAGTACGGATGATGTGGATACCACTACGACGGGTAACTCTTCACCTGTCGCAGAAAAGGCTGAATTGGAGGAGGACGTGGATGAGAGCTTTTTGTTGAGGGTCGCTGAGGATGCTAGTCGTAGTGTTGGTGAGCAACGGAAGACATTGGCAGAGAAGCTTTTGCCAAAACCGAGGAAGACTGTTGTTGATGAGTGAGTGTTATGTTTTTGTTTCGTTTATTTATTCCCTTCTATTCCATATACTTCTGGAGAGTCTGCCGATTTTACCTACGGTGACGCTGTGCACTTCCCATGAACCTTTAATTTTTTTTTCTCTTTGTTAAATTCTATAATTACCCTGGGCTACTTACTAAGACGTCATTTATCTCACAGCATGTTGGAAACGCCAGCCAATCCCCCTCTGGCTCGAGTAATCCGCGTTCAACCCACGTCTTCACAATCGCAGCTTCAGCCAGCACCCGGATTCTCGTGGGGCGATTATGAAGATGCCGAGGGCCACATCACCACTGATGGCGATGGCGAACGTGATGCTGACGCAGAGGAAGACGAGGAAGGTTGGGGTGTGGTGAAGAGTCGCAAGTCCAGTCAGTCGTCTTTTTATTGTGTCCACGTAAAAAGAATGGTTTACTCATTATGCATCTTTTTTTTGTACGTTTTTAGAGAGGACGACTCCTGGCGCGTCCACTGCTTCGCTGGGTGCATCTACGACGTCTGCATCCTCGTCTGCGCCGTTGACCAAGAAGCAATTGCAAAATAAGAAGAGGAGGGAAGCGGAAAAGGCTGCAAATGCTGAGCAGGAGAAGGACAGGCTGGCGAGGCTTGCTGCGCATAAGAGACAGCTTGAGATTGAGAAGATGAAGGAGCAGCAGAAGAAGGGCAAATCGAAGGAGAGTGGAGGGATGAAGGCGACGATTGATGCTGGTGGGAAGCTTGTTTGGGAATAAAGGCCCCCAATCTTTTTTCTCTGACCTTTTGCCCCCCTCGGGCGTCATTTGTTGGTGCTGCCTCCATCTCATTTTTTTTTCGCTTTCCAAAAAATTGGCTCCGCGTTTTTTCCTTGCTGTCGTCTATTTCTTTAACCTACTAGTTACCCTTGTTTTTTTGTTTAACTTAAAGGCTTTTTTCATAGTACTTTTCCTTTTTGCTTCAGTGAGGATATTTTTAATTCACAACATCGTTTACCATTCGGCTACCATCAAGTTATTATTAACTTTTCATATTCTGTGTCACATCAACATTTACATACTCGATCGGCTGGACGCCATTTGAATTAGACGCGCTGTTACAGGTTGGCGCCAATGGATTTGTCAATTTACAAAGTTATTATTCACATTATTGGTAGATGCGACAACATCTAATTCATCGCAACTTGAAACACTGGCGCGCTTTCGAAAACTTGGCCGTCATTGCTCCATCCCATCATGATTTCAGATGCCAATTTAATGTCTTATCCTTTCAGAAGTTGCGCGAGTTTAATCAGAGACTATTTGACTTGGCACATTTTGACGGCAAAACAACGTTATGAGCTCACAAAATTGAAGCACTGCCTGGTGCGTCAGAGATGAACACAGTATATTATTCCAGATCACATCTATCTACAACTATGGCCGCACGTCTAGCTTTTACCACGAATGACTATTGGGCAACTTGAAGCACAAGAAGACCAATCTCTTGAACTTGCGAGGGCGGCGATTAGCTGGAGGTACTTGACTTGATTGCAGCGACTGCAGCGTGGTATGCTTGCGCTTGAGGTGAAGTTGTGTCAGTGGCAGACGGAAGGCCCTTGCGAATCGTTTCGAGTTCTTTCAGTTGAGCCTTCGCTTTCGCAATGGCGCCCTTAGGATCCTTGTTGGCCTTAAGATTGTTCTTGAGCTCCTTCCATTCTCTCGACTTTGACACTGCAGTTGGAGACTGAGAAGCGGCTGGCTTTTTAAGTTCATCCAGGTGGTCCTGCTTCCTCTTCAACCAAGCCTTGGCCTCCGCGTTCCATGGGTGTTGGGCGTTATCCGCAATCTGGCCGGTAATTGTCATAATGTCAACCTTGAGCTTCGCAAACTCTTTGAATTTTGTCTTTGGGGCCTGCGCATTCGAGTACTCAGCGAGAACTTCAGGATCCACATAGTGTTGATATTTCGCATCAAGTCGTCTTTCCAGGTGTTGCTCTTCATTCGAGCGTGCGTCCAGCTCGTCAAGGTAGTTGCGAGCCTCGTGATAACGATCGACTAGGTCGCGAGCGGACATCCAGAAGTCGTCGACTTGGCGGGCTACGAGGCCAGAGTCGAGACTTTCGCGGGCATCAAGGTTGTGATTGACCGCACGCGCAATAAGCGAGTCGAGATCGGAAGAAACTGGGAGGGCGAAAGCCAATGACGAAGAGTAAGCAATGGCGGTGAAAAGTGCGAGCTTGCCAAAGGAATGCATGATGTGGAAGATGAAGTGGTATTAGGAACCTGTCGACAGTGGTCAGACGACGAGAGAATGACGAGCAAGAAACTACATACTTGGGCTATACGTGTGATGTAGATGTCTGTGACAACGCCGTTGACAGGACCAGCCTTGAGCTATGATAGAAAAAAATGAGTTGTTGTTGGCGCATTGAAGGGGATGGGATACTCACAACGGAGGGTGTTGATGTGTTACGGGGGAAAGCACCTGGCTTGGGGAAAGGAAGAAAGCTTTCCTGACCCATTTTATAACAAAAAAACCCTTGGAAAGGAAGGTGTTTCAGCTATCATCCCTTTGTTTCGGTTCGCGAGCAACCGTGCATTACGGCCGAGAATGTCAGGCTGATTTCTAGGTTCATCAAATTCTGCCAACACGATTCACAAAGGAGCAGCTTTTCGCATTTTCTTCTTCTGCATTTGGATGAAGGCGATGTGAAGGCTTACCAGTCCACGAATTCATCCTAGGAATCAGCATCCTTCAAAGTTCAACCTGATAAGCAGCTGAACGAAAGGTATCGGGGCAACAAGTACAGTACGCGATGGGCTTACGACCACTTCCGTTTGCCTCCAGAGGCCAAAAAGCCCATGGTCTTCCTATCGGTTTTTTGGGCTTCATGTACGTTCCCATCTCTTGACGTTTAGTAGAGGAAAGAGGCCACCAAGAACCAGTTCGCGACTCGCTAGCAATCAGGGTCTTGGCGCTGGGCTTGGGATCAGAATGAACTGTCAACGCCCAATCAATGCTGTACATACGCCAACAGAACCCTGAAAACCGTTGAATGTCCGCGTTGAGTTGGAAGTGTTGGTTGCTTGTGGGCGGGCACTGTGTGAGTCTCAACAGCGATACAGGCCCCGTGTGCGTGCTTAAATATCGTTTCGTCGACGATTGTGGGCAAATAAATCATTGAATTATGACATGACTGCGTTGTGACTGTAGAACAACGATGACACCCTGCGATACGCACATAGAAGAGACCCAGTGTTACGGAGAGGGAATCATGGTTTGTCAGGTTGTCCACTAACGTTGCCAGCAAGTTCCGGAACGATTAGTTGGCTTTGTAAATCACTTTGAAGTTGCATGGGCACAAATATGACTTTGCTCCCTGCAGACTTGGCCATCTGTTGGACTACAAAAACCGTCACCGATGGGTTAAAATCCGATAACAAGTCTCGAGACACTTACGGGCTTCCAATTGTCTGATCTGCATAGCGGCAGGGGAAGCCAAAATGTCGGCTGCCTGCCTCATCAATCGAGCTGCATCAACTTCGGCACGTGCAGCAATGACCTTGGATTCGCCAATTCGCTTTTGTTGGGCGGCAGATGAGAGAGAGGCAGCGACTTCAGGGCTGAATATGATGTCTTTGATCAAGATACTTTCGACAGAGACGCCCCATTTGTCGGCCACGTCTCCTACAATTTCGGCGATCTCGAATGCGATGGCTTCCCGCTCGGTAACAACGCTTTGGACAGCACGGGCGCCTACGACATGGCGTAAGGTGGTTTGGGCACGCTCTATAAGGGCTTGGCGAAGGTCACTGATCCCAAATGCTGCGAGATAGGGGTTGCAGATTTGATAATAAATGACAGAGTCACTAAACACTTCATCAGTGAATGTTCCTGAGAAAGGCCAAAGGACAAACATTTCGACATTGACGTTATCCCTTGTGCTAGATAAACCGCAAAATGTTAGACATATACTTTGCTTCTCAATGAAGCAAATCGAATTATTGAACATACATCACAGTTTGTCGGCCAATTGAGCTTATTTGAATCTTGACATCGACGACACGAACAGACTCTGTCAAAATATTTACCTTGACTAAGCCTGGGTCGACTGACTTGTAGAATTTGCCGAATCTTGTCACGAGTCCCACAGAGCCTTGTTGTCGATGAGATTCAGAACGACGGAATTTTTGAAACAATAAGTTCTCACCTTGCTCGACTTCGTGGAACGGGTTGGAACAGGGGAAGCAAGGAACGATCCCAAAAATTCCCAGCACGCTTCCTAACCCTTGCATCATCCAACCATAGACTCCATGTGTAACTTCTCCTACACCCAGATCTTGCGCGTAGGAAGGCTGAGGGATATTAGACCCAGATTAAACCGTTGACCAATGACTGGGAGACGCCTGAACATGCCCAACGAACCTGCATTTCTCCGCGTTTCAGCGGTTGTACGGTAATCAGAGCGTTACCATTCGCATTGCTTGCGACATGCGCTGTGGATCCTGACCCTGATGCCAAGGTCTCAGTCGTATTCACAGCCCCATAGTTTTCTGTTGAGCGTAGAGTTCGTAGCAAAGGACTTCCTTCGCCCGTGCCAGTGGTTGATGCCATGACTTGGTAAAGAGATGAAAGCAAGTAGATTCGGCTTAAGAGTCACCCAGACGTTGAATTCCGCAGCAAAGACGATTGTCAGTCTGTATTTGGGAGGTCCAGATGCTGTTCTTCGTAGCTCTGCTGTGGAATACATCAGAACACATGGATGATCTCGAGTCATTCAGATGTACCTTACATCTTTCACCTCAGCATTAGTCTGCTCTCGTCGTCGCCGTCAATCCAGCCCAGTCCCCTGTTGTGGAAAGAAGCCAAGTTGAAGCTGCTCAGCTGCTGCTGCTGCCTGCAACATGTGGTGGGTCGGAGGCTATGCGGATGGAACCCCGCCATTTATCCTGTTATGGAAACCGCCGGGCCGCAAACTTTGATGCTATGATCCTCAGCCCGGGACCACCGAACTCGTCGAAGTTTGAGCACAGAATCTTGAGCAATTCCAATCGAACCCAATGTACAATGTCACCATAATGAATGGAAGGTCGAATTCAAGGATAATAGATAGCCTTTTATCTATCGACTTGTCTCAGGTGCTTCAGACTGCTAAGATTGAGGGGCAAACATTCCCCGGAACATAATGACAAGAGGTTCGATGAAGGAACGAGAATAGTTTTTGAATTTTAAAAACCGTTCGAATGGAGCCGTTCAAGTCGCATCCAATACGTGGGAAAGACTTCAAAGCTTCATGCAAGCATCATGCATCATGATCATTCGAATCCGGGGTGCAAGATCGTTGGTTTGAAGTTCGAACTAATTTACGCCATGAGCACGACGTTGACAGAACACAATAGAGTAAACAAGTGCCTAGCATCTCTGTCAGTTTTCCGGAACCAATTAGCAAGGAATGTACTTTTAGAACATATGCATCACGATTAATATTGTGGCAAATCTCCCTTCACTGCCATTCAGATACGGTAAGGCATGGCCTAAAGTTTATTGATTGTATCATGAGGAAATTGTCTCCATATCAGAGCATGTGTATCACTTGCAGGTGAGATACTACGTTTAGGGGATTGCGCGGCGCCGGAACCCAGTGGCGCTGCAATACTAGTACTAAGCTGGAATGCAAGGAATCATCGCTACAGGCTCTAAAGATAGTTTAGGGCTTAGTGTGCTTTCTGTCGTTAAATACTCGAAGCACTCGCAACGGTGTAAATCTTATCGTTTACGATGTCCTCACTCCCCCCTGATTCCATCGCGGAAAGGGCCAGAAAAGTGGAAGAACTCATTACCAAATTCAGCGCCTACGTAGAGAACACATGCTCTTCAAATCTGAAGCCCCATTTAGACATAGGGACTACTTATACTGAAGAACCGGGGAAAGGCGCTGTTGTTCTTCTTACAGGATCAACCGGATATCTCGGGTCCTACACTCTGAGTTCACTGTTGGGGGCATCCCGAGTTTCGAAGGTCTACGCTTTGAACCGAAAAGGAAGCCGGGCGCTTAAAGAACGTCAGGAGGCAAGTTTTCTTGACAAAGGGTTGTCGGCTTCATTGCTACAAGATAAACGAGTCACTCTCCTCGAAGCAGATCTATCCATGCCACATTTTGGTTTGCCCGGCCCAATTTTTGAGGAGGTACGAAAATCGTATACATACGTGCCTATCGTGCGGATCGCTTTGATTGATTATTGCCTTTCACTGCCGTAGATGAAACAAAAGGTCAACGTTGTCATTCATCTCGCGTGGCCAATCGTACACACCTGGCCTCTTGAGCGGTTCGAAGGAGCAATCCTTGGTACATGCAACCTCATATGCTTCACAACGTTGGCACACAACGCTCCCAACATGCGGTTTTTATTTGGGTCATCAAGCGCCACCGTTCTAGGATGGGATAGCTTCTCACCAGTCCCAGAAGTGGTGCTTCACGACACAAGTTTTGCATTGGCACACAGTGGATATTCCGAAGCGAAATATGTTACCGAAAGGGTAAGTATTGCTAGATTGGGACCTTTATTAGTTGGCTCTGAATCCTGCCAATAGGTTCTCGAACGAGCAAGCATCAACTCTACCACACTGCGCATTGGCCAACTCTGTGGTAGTCGACAAAATGGAGCTTGGAACACACAGGAGTGGATCCCATTTATTATAAAGTCGGGTACAACGCTAAAGCAGATGCCCTTAATACTCGGAGTAAGCACCATCTAGTAGCTCTATCGATATCATGCATATGCCTTTGATCCGCTTATTACAGTTATCTTTTACCAGACCGTCAGTTGGTTCCCCGTAGATGTTGCTAGTCAGGTCGTCTGCGAAATCGCCCTCTCCGAGAAGCACGAGGTCTATCCACCCGTGTTCAATTTGGTATCCCCTACCCCAGTGATGGCTCAGGAAGTAATAGAGATGGTACAGACGGCTCTCCTTGAGCAGGGAATTACTGGCCTGATGGTCATGAAATTCATCCCCGTTAATTCATGGCTTCGAGAGGCAGCACAGTACGTGCAAGCGCATGGCCCGACTTCTGTAGCTCGAGTGGTAAGTCGACCCTCGCTTAATACGGCTTGATTGACAAGGTCATTAACGAGCTCGCTCGAAATTTTAACTTGAACTTTGAAGCCAGTGGTCAAGATATCACATGCTGTTCGAAACTTGTTGGCTTATGAAAAGGCCTCTTATGCACGCAAAGATATACCTATCACGGATATGAAAGAGTATGGACGTGGTGGTCCATTTTTGACAGAAAATGGCAAAGTATGGAGTCAGACATTTAGAGAGATTACTGAGTTGGAGAGGGAAGATGTCAGGGGTTGGATTGCTTACTGGGATAAGAAGGGTCTGTTTAATAATGTCGTCGGTTCAAAGGCCAAGTTATGATCTGGCTAGTATTATTAGCGGTACGAGCAAATGTTCCAGTATTTCACAACATCGAATATTGAATATGAATATCGAGGCCAAGTAAAAGCTACAAGCCCCTATCTACATCATGATTCCATTTCCAGTAATTTTTCCGAAACCCTGGTGGATTTACCACGGGTAACCGGTAGCCTGTGGCAAGCCCAAAGTCAACTTGCTTTAGACCTCCTCGATGTCATTCAACTAGCTTTGCGTTATCTATGGATATGAACGCATACCACACTGCGTAGCAAGTGGTACTGACAGTTTTATCCTGATTCCCGTCCGTATTTAACCTCAAACAAACATTTTGGAGTCAAATGGGCCGATTCTGCCTACAGAAACTCGCGCTAGGCGAAGGCAGTGTTGAAGCCCTGTGTCATCGAGACCACGAAATATGGAGAAGTCTACGAGTATCTGCGCATCTTGTACTAGGTTCTGGCAGCAGGCGCAATGAATACTTGTGGCTAGCAGATGACTGCGCATGTTATTATGAGTGGAAATAGACAGCTGCTGTGCTGTTTACAAGGTGAGTCGCACGATTTCTCTTCAATTGAATAGTTCACTGAACAAGAAATCAGTTTAGCTGACTCCAGTGTAGGCCTCTTAGCTACCACATCTACGTTGCGGCCAGACTCAGTCGTGGTTTGGTATAGCAGAATTCCGAAGGAGGTGCTGCTTTCTCGTAGGGAAAACTCTGATAAATTCACCGAGTACTGGTGCTTTTTGGAGTTATTGCCGCTCATCCAGTGCCCTAAGCATATACAGACATGTAACGACGCCGCAGCAGGCTCGCAGCGCTTACTCACTTGCCACCGTCTCCCAAAGAATATAAGACGACATTCATGTCTGCTGAACTATCAGGTCCCTCAGCTATCAAATCACTTCACAATTACAAGCATATCTAACCATGGAAGACGAAGTCGCCGCTCTTGTACGCAGCCAAGACGGTTTCAATTCGTTGCAAGCTCATTCACACCCGTTTTCATAGGTCATTGATAATGGTTCTGGAATGTGTAAAGCAGGCTGTGAGTCTTGTCTAATGCTTTTGAATGCCATATACTGACCTTTTTGGCCGTTGTGTCCAGTCGCTGGTGAAAAATATCTCCAATCTGAGTATTTTGACATTTTCTGACTTGAAGCTTTAGGCGATGATGCTCCGCGTGCTGTTTTCCCGTATGTCGTCACATTTTTGAAGAATTATCATTTTAATGCAACTGAATACCCCTTGCTTAGGTCGATCGTAGGTCGTCCTCGCCACCATGGTGTCATGATTGGAATGACAAACAAGGACTCCTACGTTGGGTAAAGGCTCTATGCTTATTTCCAGAATGTGAACCGTTAAATATAACATCCATCGCAGGGATGAAGCTCAAGCCAAGCGTGGTATATTATCGTTGAAATATCCCATTGAGCACGGCGTCGTCACCAACTGGGACGATATGGAGAAGATCTGGCACCATACCTTCTACAACGAGCTTCGTGTTGCACCCGAGGAGCACCCCATCTTGCTCACCGAGGCTCCTCTCAACCCCAAAGCCAACCGTGAAAAGATGACCCAGATCATGTTTGAAACGTTCAACGCTCCGGCTTTCCATGTCCAGATCCAGGCAGTTCTCTCGCTTTACGCCTCTGGTCGTACTACGGGTATTGTGCTCGACTCTGGCGATGGCGTAAGCCACGTCGTTCCTATTTATGAGGGATTCTCGCTCCCTCACGCCATTTTGCGTCTTGACCTCGCTGGTCGGGATCTGACCAATTATCTCGTCAAGAATTTGATGGAACGTGGTTATCCCTTTACCACCTCGGCTGAACGTGAAGTTGTCCGTGATATCAAGGAAAAGCTCTGCTATGTTGCCATGGACTTTGAACAGGAACTTCAAACCGCAGCTACCTCCTCTGCTCTAGAGAAGAGCTATGAACTTCCTGACGGCCAGGTCATCACCATTGGCAATGAACGGTATGACTTTTTTCCTAATAGGCCTTCTACGTAACATCGCTGACGCACTTTCATTGACATAAGATTCCGTGCCCCAGAGGCTTTGTTCAATCCATCTCTTCTCGGGCTTGAAGATGCTGGTATACACGAGGCTACGTGAGCACTTTGTCTCATAATACAACCTTCACTCACCACCGTACAGATTCAACTCTATCTCCAAGTGCGACTTGGACATCCGTCGTGACCTCTTTGGTAATGTCGTTCTTTCTGGCGGCAGTACCATGTTCCCTGGTATCGCAGATCGCATGCAAAAGGAGTTGGCGGCCATGGCATCCAGCAGCATGAAAGTCAAGGTCGTGGCACCGCCCGAGAGGAAATATTCTGTCTGGATTGGTGGCTCTATCCTTGCGTCCCTATCCACATTCCAGAATATGTGGATCTCCAAGCAAGAGTATGACGAGAGTGGACCTGGTATTGTTCATCGCAGTAAGTTTTGGTTTTTTCACCTCCAACATTGAACGACTCTGAAAGGCTTGAATGTGCAGAATGCTTCTGAATGCAAATCTCTCGGCGGCCGACAGTATACTTTCTCCCCTTTTTTATTTCTCGTGTACTGTTCAACTTTTATTTCTCTGTGCGTCTGGGTTTGTCACGCACGGGCTACCGTGCCCACTTGGATTGTTTTTGTTGGCTGCACTATCGTAAATTATGTCAATAAATGATAATGCTGTTCAACAAACCAAACGTTGGTTCCTTCGTAAACCGAATTATATTCAACCAGATGTCGGTAAGGACGCTAACTATGGATCAAAAATGAGGAATTAACGCTGCCCAGTTGGTTTCAGTAAGAGCACCAGCAGCAAGTTTTCGTAGTTCGATAAAGGGTAAGCAAAGTATAATAAACCGGGCGCAGACATATGCTATAGCCATAAGGAACATCAAAACCACAAGCAGACCAAGAAGAATTGAATGCACCCGATGAGGTAGCGGTATTTTACCTCCCTCGACTGCAAGGTAAATCACCAATGAAATCGCAGGACATACGAGGGCAATGGCGCTGCCCCTCCAAAGCCACTTCTCAGCGCCAGACGGAAAGTGGAATGGCCATGCGATAAGGTGAATTCCTCCGAAGATGATGGCGACTCCCGAAACAAGCACCCATTGAGCTGATGAGTTGAAGAGCTGGCGCATGAACCACCCATGTCCGATATTGTCAAACGGCTCCTCCTGGTATGCTCTTTTCCGGGAAATGAGAGCGCTAGGGCCTGGGCTGACACCGTATTCAACGAATAATGTTGAGAACGGTGCAATGAACAAGCCATAGAATATTGCTGGAATGAATGCAACGGCACCAATGTTGTTCTCGTTGGCTGTAATACATGTCTGTTTGAAGCGGTTCCACTTGTCGGATAAGTATGACCATGCGCTATATTCTTGCAACGAATACGGAGTTGCAGGTGCTTGAGGGTCGAATCGCTCCGGATCGTTTGTCCCTCGAACAAGGATCTGCGATCGGACATCAAAAGGCTTGTTCCACCAAAGGAGATAAACGATAAAGTTGAGGGCAGCGAATGCGAGCGTGCTAATCTCGAGTTCTGTGACGACAAGATGTTGGCCCAGTCGAGTGAAGAGCTGGATACAAAACCAGAATGTCTGGATAAGCACGATGGATTTTGCCAGCCAGTCTGCTTTACTGCGGTCTTCAATGACTTTTGAAGTCACAATCGATCCATTCGGCCATTCGATCTTGTCTTGTTTTTTGAGATTCAACATCCTCGCGTAAGTCAACGTTTCACGTGCCCCGGTTTTATCTGAATAGTAGCAGAAGCCACCCATTATAACGAAGAACCCGTGAGTGCGGGTCCAGCCATCCCCTGTGCCGAACAAGATAAGGAAAGTGATAATCCCTAGAAGATGGTCTTCACCTTTATGCTTCGTCGCAATGTAGCTTGCAAGAACAAATTGTCGTAAAGCCCAGCACACCACCATCTCTGGAACGATGATCATAGAGAACATCAAGCCTGCTCTCCTCCATACAACTACCCAAGGCGTTTCGCGGTCCTGTGCGACGTTTGGATGAACGGCAAGCCATGCGCATGCAAAGAGAGTGACCAAGCAGCTCCAGATAACCTTCCAAAGAGATCTTCGACAAGATGGCTCAGCATCTCCTGCATCGATGAGGGTGTTAAGACAGGAATCCATGTTTTGGGAGGAGCCAACATCGCATCTTGTTTTTGACAGATAAAATTATCAGGCTTCGTGCAGTGAAGCTTTCCCACTCGTTTATCGCTGTCATCTGGAAATCATAACAAGTCATACATATGGCATCGGTGCGCAGGGCCGATAATGAGTCATTGTTTCCCAGATTCATGCCCCTTAAACTTCGTATTTGCTCGCTGAAAAGAGTATGCTGAGATCCTATGGAAATGGTCAGCTGTTTCTCGGATAGCCCCACATATTTATGTGACGCGGTCTGGGAATTCCTGTGAACGCTACCTTTTCAGGCCGAGGTTCGAATCGAACTTTGAACTCGTTTGGAATTCTGAAGAGTTGCAGTATTACTTGAGTATTACTGTGAATCGGGGTGTATACCAGCAAAAGTGTATTGCGCACCTCCGTTGCAAGCTAGTTTGTAACAAGTAACTTGGTCCTCCAGTTTCGTCGACACGATGGAAATTGGGGAAATTGAAAGCTGGCAGCTGCTATCACCGTCAGAGGAGGTTCCGCAAGACCGATAAAACCGAGAGCTTTATATCGCTTTTCTCGCAGAACACGGCCTTGTACTCGAAGAGGAACAACCTATTTGGTCAGTATCACATTCATAACCGGCGTAAGGCTCACAGTTATTTAGAAACAAACGTTGCATTAACGTTTAATGCTCGTTTTTTACAATATCCATAGAGCACATTTACTGTAACTTGTATTCGAAGCTGTTTTGAGCGAGTTTTAAGCCTTCTTAAGTAGAAACTGCATTTTGAGGTTGTGCGCTTATTATCACTGGTAGTAGTATAAGCCTCTGCCAGGTGGGTGAGCGCTGAGTGCTGAGCCGAGGCCATCATCGGTGCGGTTCAAAATTCCCACGGATTGATTATCTAATAACGTACCTCACACACAAGCAGGATCAACCTGTTCTTGGCAGGTTCTTGGCTTCCAACCACGACATCATTCGTCCAACATTCGTCTAGGGCACCTCGAGTATTTTGTTGCGGGACTGGACTTAGCTTGGCTCGAAGAAATAAAGTCTATGCCTGATGAATTTATCTTGCTTTAAATCTTAACTCCGTGTAGCCAAACCTTGCTAAAATTCATATTCTGACTGGCCACCAATGATCTTCTCGCTTCAACGCCTTATAGCACCAAAAGTACAGAACGGGACTAGGCTGAAAAATATTTGCGCATACCTCATTTAACGAATATCTCGGTTGCGTGACCCTCTTTCTGTCTTTCATCAATCAAGCTTAAGTGGCATATTTTCATTCAGCGCCAGATTCAGCCTCCACATGATCCTTCAAATTGATATGGCTGCCTTCATGTCCGTTGAGACAATACAAAAAAGCAAATCAAGCAACAGATCCCACCCCTCACGAGGCTGAGAGGCCGAAGTGCTTATAATCTGCCTGCAGAAACTATCGACACCATCAGCGTTCGGCATCTTCTATGGAACCAGCACCTTCTTCATCTCCTCAACCAGCGATGACGCCCGAATCTTTAGACCAAGCTGATGGTCTGCATAGTGCGTTGGAGAGACGACGTGCAACGCTAAAACTTGATTTGACTATTCTACCAATCATGACATTATATTGTCTGTTTTCTTTTATGGTATGCTCAACAGACATATCGCGTATTCTTCTAACAATTTTACGCCTGCAGGATCGAAGCAGCATAGGTATTCTGGCTTCAACTTTCTGGAGTTTCCCAAGACTCACTCGTCCAGGTAACGCAAGGATTGCAGGATTGCAGAATGACCTAGGATTAACAGACCATCAATACAAAATCTGCGTCGCCATCCTCAGCGTGTGAGCCCTCCTTTCCAGAGCCCTCCTTTCCAGATGTACATGCTTCTCTTCTGACTGGAACCCTAGCGCACATATGATTTCCGCATTACCTTCCAACCTATTGCTTCGTAAAATTGGACCACATATTATGCTACCCGCTTTCGTTACATCCTGGGGTGTTGTTGTAACAGCCCAAGGATTTGTGTCATCCTACGCAGGCCTCGTCATCGTTCGTACACTTCTCGGTATTTTTGAAGGACCAATGGTGTCCGGAGTTGTTCTGTACCTATCAGGCTTCTACAGTCGCCAGGAACTTTCGCTCAGGTGATTGATCATCCCGAACTCAACGAATCGATGAATTCTCATGATTACATACGTACAGGATATCGGCCTTCATTTCCGCTGCTTCTGTAAGTACCGTCGGAACGCCATCTAACTTTGGCTTTGTTGTGTTTCTTCTGATTCAATTCATAGCTGTCGGGTGCGTTTTCAGGGCTGTTAGCAGCCGCTTTAGTGCAATTGGATGGCGTGGGCGGCCGTCCTGGTTGGGCATGGATTTTCATTGTGGTAGGCTCTGGGGTTGTTTTTTTGCTTTTCATGCTCACTCCTTGTCACCCAGGAAGGAATGATGACTCTTGCCGTTGGGGTCATTGGGTTTTATATCGTTCCAGCGACCCCTCAAGACTCGCGTTTCCTATCAGAAGCACATAAAAAGTTGACTTATTTCTGTATCTGATCCATGCCAGATTTCTAAATTGGGTTACAGGGTTATCGCAAAGCACCTCGAATTATCTCAACCACAATCTAAATATAAAGATCACTTCAGCTTTCAACAAATATATCTCTCTTTGACTTCGCCGCACGTACTGCTCTTGACCATTGGCTCATTCATTGTGGGCTTTTTGGTCGCAGGTTTGGTTACTTTCTTACCGTCCATCGTGAATCAATTGGGCTTTTCGTCCACGACATCCCAACTCCTGACGGTAGGGCCATATGCCGTCGCATTCATAGGTATGTCGCCTTTTCAGCCATACGATGGATGCCCGATTCACTCCTAATATTTAATAGTAACATTAATATCTGCCTATTTTTCCGACCGCCACAAAATCCGCAGTATACCGGTGATTATGATGTGTGTCATCGCTGTCGTTGGATTTGCGATCTCTCTCGGTACGACTATACGCGTGTCTTTACATACAACGAAATCTTTACTCATAGCTTTTTAGCGTCGCACAACCGGGATCTTTCCTATGCATCCTTATTTTTCATGGTGACAGGATGTCTGGGTCTAACCCCCTTGCTCCCTTCGTGGTTGTCCAACAACTCGGAGCCACATTACCGACGGGCGACCGCTACAGCTCTCACACAAATGGTTGGCGTCTTTGTAAGGGCCCTTCATGTTCTCGTCGTACAGCATCAATTCATTCGTCATATCAGGGTGGCCTTTTGAGTATCTGGCAATTTCCTGCACGGGAAGGGTCCAGTTATGACAATATAATAATTGCCGATATATCTTTGTGAGTAATCCATAGTTGACTCTCGAATCCCAGTATCCCTATATTAAAGATGATATTTCACAGATCTTCGACGCTCGTCCTATTGTCGGTGGTTAATGTGGCTTATCTCGCACACAAGAACAAATTAAAAACACAGAGGAAAGAAGAATTGCTTGCCCCTTTTGTGTCACAGACTGGCGAATGTGATGATGAGAAAGCATGGAATGAGTTGGGAGATCGCCACCCAGATTTTGTGTATATTTTGTAAGCGCTCTTGACGAATGATTTAGACCTTGTATATACATACACCCACCTTATAGCTATCTCTGTGGGAGGGATCATATTTTGGCAGCCCACTTTGTTGAACATTGCATTAAATCATAGAGAAAACACAATTGCAAAAATAAAGCCATAAATACCAGGTAGATACTTATGTAAAGACCACATCGTAGCACAACCATAACCAGAGATCCCAGAGATCATGGTGGAGTTGCAAGTTGCCGTGAAAGCTGACGAAGGCGCCATTTCATGGCCTCCTCGAGAGTAAAGGTCACTTTGCCTGCCGATGTCGATGGTAGACTCTTCTTCTTGTTCACCAGCTCGTCCTGTAACTGCAGCAAAACGGTTTTGTTGTTTCTCTCGACGATGTCCCTGATGACCTTCACAGCCGTATCACGGTTTCGTGAGTCGAAACGGCCAGTCATAGCTTTGCGAATAATCATGGGACGCCAATGGTTGTTCATTAGTACTTCCTCTCTTTCACTTCCGAATTTTTTGTCCCGTAGCTCGTTCCACATCGTCGTCACGAGCGCAACTCGTTCAAAAGCGTTGGGCCCTACGAGACGCTGGAATACGTTCATGGTGTTCTGAATGCCAACATCGTGACGGATATCTGTGATACGATGGAGGTACACCAAGCCTGTAAGAAGAATCTGTCTTCGGTATCTGGATATTGACGAAATAGACATTAGACGAATCGGCACTGGAAATGGCATATTGCCTGTTTGAGCACACTCACGTTGATTCCAACCACTTTGCGATAATTTCCAAGATCTCTGCGTCACTTTTATCTGGATCATCAAAGCCAGGTGTGTCGACGAGGACAAGATTGGAGTGAGTGTTTGGGATGGGGATTTTGACACACCTAACGCCAGTTGTGCCAGCGCTGAGGGAGTGTCCAACATCAAGCCCAACGTCGTTAGTTCCGACAGCTGCTTGAATAAACTACACCATTTCACATGAGCAAATGAGCCTATTTTATATATGTATAGCAAACGCACAGTTGTTTTTCCTGTTGCTGTGGGTCCCATGACGCTAGTGAGTGGATGAGTATACCAGCATCATGTCCAAGTTCATGGATGGAACTCACGCGATGATGATATCGTCCAACTGAAGTTCTTCAGCGGCAACAGCAACTGCTGAATTGACGACCAGATCGACTAATGTATCAAGTCTCACCGGTTCCGGTCTACAAGCATATTGTCATTAAATCCCATCTCTAAAAACAAATGTAGAGCTTGTTGCAAAGACTGACCTATGTGTTGGCGCTTCGACTATCACGTCGGCCTGTTGTCCAGGTTCAGGGGGGCTAAGATCGGTCCATTTGTTCTGCAAGAGTGGTATTGATGAAAACATATGCAACTCACTCTGGTATTGCGTCAACTGGGACATCTTTTGCCCTTGGGAAGTGAGATAATTCTTCTGTGAGTTGTTTAAGATCCGTGTTGTACTGCTGGAGTTTATGCTCTTCCAAGTCGGTTGCCTCGCCTGCTTCCCGCAGAAGTTCGATATCTTGAATTATTTGATCTCGTGCCATCGTCGCAGATGTGAGTTTCGTGTGCAGCAGCTGGAAGATAAGTTGCTCTATAGGGGGCAGTTCCAGACGAAATTTTTTGTTTTCCAGGTTGAACCTCTTTGAATAATCCTTGAGATTTAGAGTGGCCGACAAGATTTCCATCCCTGATGCCGGCGTGTTGTAAAATTTGTGGAGTTGTAAACCTTTTTCCATGTAAATCTGAAAAGGTGTTCCGTCAAATGGCCAAATGAATATATCATATCATAAAGCACACCTTCCAATGAGACGTCAATATTTCACATTTCTTCTCGGCTTGCAAAATTGACTTCTCTGCAGTTTCAGTCGATCTCCCCTCCTTGTGTCCCACCTCATCCCATGTTGTAGTTACAAGACACGCCCTACGTGCTAAACCCTCTCCACATAGGTGCATAAAAATCTCCCAGCATTCCTTGTCACCACCCCTTTGAGTATAACTGATGCGGTCAAAATAAAACAATGCATGGACGCGAGGGATTTTCCTAAAAAGGCGAGCATTTAAGATCCCACAAATTCGTTCGAAGAAACACTCACTGTGCTAAGATCCACTCTCGGATAGCCTTTATCGACCCATATTCTGAAATGGTCGAATCTCTAAACCCAGGTGTATCAACGAGGACAATACGATCCGCCCAGATGGGGTGATTCATGAGCCGATACAGCTCTATACTGTTCGTTCCTCTTTCGAGACTCCCAGAAGAGATATTAAGTTTCTCTGCCGCAAGGCGCTCGATAAACTGATCCACGTTAAGTCAAGCAAATCAAATTTATGGTTCCAATCAGCTTACATTACTTTTGCCATGACCAGTTGGCCCGAGTAACCTACATGAAGGAGTTCTGTTGAAGATGACCCTTCGTGCCCTGCGTGTTGGATTATGCTCACAGGATAACTTTATCGCGTCTGTGAACCGTTTCCAGCTGCGTAGAACGAATATCGAACTGAGAAACGATGTCAACTTTTCGTCGTGCGTTACAGTGTTTGATACATACTGTGGATGAGGATGATTCTGGTGGTGTTTCAGAAGTGACAGAAGGCGTGGAACGGCGGGCCCATTCAGGCTATGTTACATAAAATAAGCACTTTTGTTCATCGAAGAAAAATCAGCGACTTACCATGAACCGTTGGAAACTGCTCTCGTGATAATTTGATTACAACGGTGATCAGAGCGCTAAGCATTTGCACTGGGACAATACCTTGAAGGCATGATGCGTGATCGCACCAAATGTTCTGACTGAGTTGTAGCGCTCTTCAGATGCTAGGAGGCGCCTTATCTTAATATCTATAACACTTCCGACTGGGAATAACGAAGGGGTGAAAACGCGATGCCAGACCGTGGACTGATAGTCACAGGTCACCGGTCACCCGGTATGCACCCACGACAGGGAAGAATGAACGGCAAATTGCGCAGAGATATTTTTTGCCTGCCGAGTATGATTGAGTTTGGCGTTCACCTTGCATTGGGTTCGTCAGTCGGAGATGCCTGCGGCAAATTGAGCTGACCCTTACCAACACTGTTAGAATTCATTGAAATCATTTCCTGTCCGAAGAATCTCATCGTCAAATTCTCAACTTTTTTTGTTTAACACGGTTCACAGCTTGAAGATATTTCGATTGTGACACTCCGTACATTTTCTAACAGTTACGTGTCAACACGCGATGAAGTCACCGTTCGTCCTAAGGAGGGCATAGATTTCAGTATATCAGGCCTCTTTGACGATCTCCCTCAGGATTACCTGCTCATATTAAATGCTATATCCCACACGTAAACTAGCTCCCAGTTCCATCCGCTTTTTGCTTGCCTTTACCCCTCCTTCTCCTGTTTGAGGATCCACCTGCCTGCGTAGCTCCCGAGTCTGGCTTCTCATCCGGCTCATCGTCAATGCGCGGCTGGGAAACATACTGCACAGATCCTTTAATCAGATTCTCCCAAGGTCTATTCGCACTCGCTGGTCGGGTTGCATGGGGTGGCTCTTTAGGAGGAGGAGGAACTCTGGTTGGTTCATTAGGGTCCCGGTTTTCTTGGTTGGACTTTGCAGAGAATGAAGGTTGCGAGGAAGACTTTTGGACGGTGGTATATGAAGAAACCGTGATCTTCTTCTTGTTGGACAGAGTTAAGACGGTGCGGCCTTCATTCACAGGTTTGGGAACAGGCGATGGCGATTTGGTGTGTTGTGATGAAGAGGCAAGAGATGAACCAGGAAGAGACGGAAAGGAGCCCACAGCCTGTTGCGCTTCAATAATTGCCCGCTCCTTGTCTTCGATTTCCTTAGCAATCGTGCTGGCAAGTTCTGATTCGACCTGTTCCACCAGATGAGGCCGATTTAATTCGGTAAGAACTGGTTCAGAGCAATGAGGGCAGCAATGTTGCGGCAGGTTTAGATGGCAAAGTATAAGCCCACAAGCAAAACATATTGGAGTGTACGCCGACACTTTATGATTTCGGGCTGTAGGATGCACCGGACGTTGTTAGTCCGAGCCACGACAGAGTCAAAGTCAATACCTAAGCAAAAGCATCCCCCTTTTGGATCCTTCGCCTTGCCATTCGCTGTTTTCACTGCCTGAAGAAGGGTTTCTAGAGAAATAACGGCATGGCTCTTTGCCTCCTCTTGACTTTGCTTGCCTTTCCCTTTACTTTGTGGTTGGTGATATCCAGGTTTAGGACCTGTCCGATTCAACTTATCCGAAGTCAACGATGAACTTTTGGACCAAGCTGTACGGTGCATTGCTGAAAGGTGCTGTAACCTGACGGTGAATGTTGAATTCGAAGGTGTTGCCGATGCTTCTAAGAGTTCTGAGATTTGGGTAAGTACTGGTTGTAGTGTGAGTCCTGACTTGGTCCTGGACTCGGAGTCCTTGCAATGGCATTGGATCTGATCTGAATCACGACAGTCACGCGGTCACGTGAACCATGTGCGGGCACTGCCACTGACGCGCGTTGCGCGAGTCGGATCGTCATTCGCTATGATCGATCGTCGGGGGTCGCTAAGCCGCTCGTCCTCATTTGGCTGTCGTTTATCCATTCGAGCTAGCAACGGGCGTCTAATACATGTACTTAAGAAGCGCATTCTAGTATTTCCATACGTATCATACCGTTCTGATCAAAAGCTGAACCTACACGAGTAAGCCTAATGAGACTCATGGAAATGATATGTAGCATAGCAAATCTTGATTTATCAAAGAAAAAGGTGGTTTATAACTAGGCCTTCAAAACGGTCTCCAGCTGACGAAGGCGCCACGTCATGGCCTTCTCGAGGGTTAAGGCCACTTTTTCAGCAGACGTCGAAGGCAAATTGATCCTCTTGTTCGTCAGCTCGTCCTGTAGTTGTAACATAACTGTTTTGTTGTTCTTTTCAACCATTTCCATGATAATCTTTACGGCTCCGTTGCGATCTTCTGCGTCGAAGCGACCAATCATAGTAACTTTGCGCAGTATCATGGGCCGCCAATGCATGTTCATGAGTTGCGCTTCTCTTTCGATTCCGATTTTCTTGTTGCGTAGATCATTCCACATTGTCGTCACGAGCGCAACTCGTTCAAGAGCATTGGGTCCGGCTATACTTTGGAAGGCATTCATGGTATTTTGAATGTCGACGTCGTGGCGAATGTCGGTAATGCGATGAAGGTACACCAAACCGCTGAGCAAAACTCGTCTTTGATATCTGGAAATTGCCAAAACAATGATGGATAGACATTAGGCGGATAGGTCGAAATGATACATGCCTGACTTACGTCGATTCCAACCACGTTGCAATTATTTCCAAGGTCTGAACGTCCTGTTTGCCTGGATCATCAAAGCCTGGCGTGTCGACGAGGATAAGGTTAGAATGAGTGCCTGTGATCGGAACGCTAACGTATGAAACTCCGATACTTCCGCCTTCGACTGAGTGGCCAATATCACGTCGCCCGACGTAGTAGTTTTCCCCTGCCACGGCTTGAATAAACTGCACCGATAGGGTACATTGAGCCACAGCATCTGTCTAGATGAACACAAAAACGTACGGATGTTTTTCCTGTTCCTGTGGGGCCCATAACGCTAGATGTAATGATAAGTACAATACTTTCTGCCACATCAGACTTTACAGGCAAAAAACTCACGCAATGATGATATCGTCTAAGTGAATATCTTCCATGGGAGGGTCAATTGCGCTGTTGATCACTTGAACCAGTGAATCGAGCCGCAGTGCTTCCAATACTTTTCCTGATTCAAAAAGCTTGGCTCCTGGTCTCTTCGTTTTCTGAACATCTGTCGCATTCGGAAATCTTGTCAATTCTGCTTTTAGCCGTCTTAGATCTGCGCTGTACTCTGCGAGCTGGCGTTCTTCGACGTCTGTCTTTTCCTCTGCTTCTCGTAGCGCCGTGATACCCTGGACGACAAGATCAAGGGCTGTCACCACTGATTCGTGCTTCTCCACCAAAAGCTGAATGATAAATTCCTCTATTGGGGGCTTTTCCAAAGAGAACTCTGGCTTTTCTAGGTTGAAGTTGATTGTCATCGAAACGTCACCGCAATTGAGGGAGGACGTCAGAATGTCCTGCCCCGACTTGGGAGTGTTGTAGAATTTGTGAAACTGTAAACCTTTATATGTATAATTCTGGGCTCTAACGTTAATGCGATGCATATGAAGCAGCAATTTCGTATTTCATACCTTCCAATAGGATGCCAATTCTTGCCATTTTTTCTCCGCCCGCAAGAGTGATTTTGCTGCCGTTTCTTCTGATATCCCCTCCCTGTTCCCTACGTCATCCCATGCCGTAGAGACCAAGCAAGCCTTTCTCGCCATATTCTCCCCGCAGAGGTTCATAAAAATGGCCCAGCACTCTTTATCTCCACCCCTTAGGGGATAGGTAATGCGGTCAAAATAGAATAATGCGTGAAGAGGGGGGATATTGCTAGTATTAGTTTGATATTAGCACGCTGATGCTTTAAAATCAAGTTTCGAAAGCTCTAAGCTCACTGGGTTAAGATCCACTCCCGAATAGCTTTGATGGAGGCATACTCTGAAATAGTAGCATCTTTAAATCCAGGTGTGTCAACCAGGATGATGCGATCTGTCCAGACAGGATGGTTCATTACACGATAGAGCTGAATATCATTTGTCCCTCTTCTGAGCCCCCCGGAGGAAATGTTCAGTTTATCTGTTGCGAGGCGCTCGATAAACTATGACCCCGATTTTAGCTGGCGAAAGTGTACATGCTACGAAAGTCTTACATTGCTTTTCCCTGCACCCGTTGGACCTAGCAACCTATCAGGACAGAGTCATAGAGTCACCATGAGCATGTACAAACCCGAGTTCAGCCAATTTAAGAAAACTTACAGAATGATTATATCTTTCCCTCCAACAGCATTCAATGGTATGGGTGTAATGCGGAACTGGAGTACGTGAATTATCGTTGCATGAAAGCTTGAACATATGTTACACACCGTGGATGTTGACACATGTGGCTCTGTAATACGGCGCTGTGTATTCAATAAGCCATGATTATGAGCTACGGTAATATCCAGATATCAAAAGCTTGCCTCAGGCTTCAAGTTATGATCCCTTTCGAATCTGGGACGTTCAAGTTCGGAAAGGTCTGTCAGATTACACCGTTTGGCAATAATGGTCGGTAAACAAGACGTGTGTCCAGGACGTACCTCGAAGCACTCAGAGGGGACATTTGAATGAAGCTTCACGATAAAGATCCTGCTTGGTTCTATTGGCCGCTGCGCTGTATTACGAGTAGAAACTCCTAGCTGCCAGTGCCAGCATCAACTCGAACTCAGATTCAAATTGGTGATCTGAAGTTGTGATGGTTGCTAATTATACAGTATCGGCTTGTCGGGTAAGTCAGCGTTACCCACAGTAGGACCATGACGGATGAGATACTAACATGGACCGCTTATGCGGTGGAAAGCTCGCTTCAATCCGAGTTGCCGAGTTTATGTTGATCTATGAATTAATATCTATATGACGAAATAGCAGGTTCAACGTTCAGAGCTGTAACTGGCATTGGTGCCTAACCCGACAAAGGCGTATAGGCTGCAAGCAATGTCAAGCATAAGGATTAAGTACTGTTTTAGCTTGGTACGACTTGTGGGATAGCGTAAAAATATGAGAATACATTGGAACAGCTATCTCTCTACCCCTACTTAATGTATGTATAAATAATCGTTTAAGGAGATGGGAAATGTGTGGCAGCCGCATAAAGGATTCAAGGAGTCGGTCGAAGGCAAGCCTGACATGCCCTTCATCCAGATTCCGGACTCTCGAGTCTCGCCCAATTGAAGCACCTTGACCTCGGGCCTGAGCAGGAGAGTCTGACACATTTGACGTTCAACATGGCAGGAATTCAGGGTTCAATTTCTTGAGCGTCGACTATTATTGAGATAGTATTTTAGCATTTTGAGATATCCAGGTGCTAGTAACTGGTGCATGTGGCGCCGGCATGGGATTGCACCTCGATTGCAAGGCATCCAGTGGCAAGGCTTTGAACCCATCTCAAGCTCAGCAGTTGACACCCATAACTTAAGTTTCAACGTCTGGAATAAATACGGTTTGTATACGACATTGACCTGTATTGATCTGCACGATCGATAAGCGATCCAAAAGCAATACCCTGTATTTCCGGTTTTTGGGTCAAAATTTATGGTTGTAATTCTGTTTTAAAGGCCCATATTCCGGTAAGTGTCTGAAATAAGATGTATCAGATATAATAAAAGTTCAAAAAGCCTCCCAGGACACCAAAAGTGCGGAGCGTAATCGCAGTAACATTTCCGGGACGAGAATTTGTATTTGTTTGTCCGGGCATTTCACCCCTCCTCAAGCCGTGCATCATGA
>NHTK01006049.1:0-49688 GCA_002938355.1 Panaeolus cyanescens | reverse complement strand
CAAGATATACGCACCAGATAATAAAAGTGCAGAATGCTTGCCATATGTGATTGGCTGCAGCGCGTGTTGGTGGCGATTTCGTGAGCAAGGTGCCACTGCGAACGGCGGTTGGCCGTGAGGATGCTGATCACGCGCGAGACGGCGTTCGAACCAAAGTATACGAGCGCGGAGAGAGAGTCGCTGGCACTGCGACTATTGAATATTGATCCAGCCGGGATAAGTCGCTGCAGAAGGACTCTGGTTGCGCATGCACGGCTTTGGAGGGGACCTCACGGGAATACCGGAGTAAGGGACTGAGGCGCCGTCTTTGGCGACTTCGATTTCGACTTCGAAGGACTTGTCGAGGATTGTGCCCAGCATCATATTAATATTATGGTTAAATTGTCAACTGAGATTACACATTGTTACGACCGCTCACGCCTCATTGGAATCTGAATAAATCTTATGTACTAGAGATATCGACAGACGACCATGGGCTCTACCAGGATTTTTCGTCCTTGTTGTCAGATTCATGGGGGGCCGGCTTCGGCGCCGGCGTGTGTCGTGTCTGTTTGCGATGGAATATCTTCTACAGTCACTAACGGCATTTGATAGGTGATGATTTAACCCTTTGTTATACTCTTTTGGCCATGGGCCTGACTAACCGGTGTTTTAAAATTTCCCTTCTGCAGGTCGTTCATTGTGCTTGGGCAGGGGGTATGCGTGCAGTCACATATTGACAAACCTCATTGTGTTCCTGCCCGATTAGAAATAACGATGATCCAAAATTGCCTCGCTACAGCCTGAGCTACAGTACTAGCAGTAGTATAGCACCAACGGATCTCTCAATTACTTTCTTAAACTTTCAAGTTTAAGGTCAGTCGACATAAAATATATGTTCTAAACCATAATGTCAAAAATACTCGTATGAACACCTTGAAGATACAGGCGTGCGTGATCGGAATTTGAACAAAGTCGAGTTCAGCTGATAAGCGGCGTTTAAATGGGTTTCCACGTATGCATATAGTAACCATGTACAATGAACGTATGGATTTGGGCTTTCACAATCAAGTGAGTCACAGTCATCTCTTATTATTTTTTTTTTCAGGGCAAATCCGCAGAATCTGGAGCCCAGTATTAGAATCTCATCAATTGTATCATTGTATGAGTCAAATATGGTCGATGAATATGATATTTCCATTGTCCAGACGTATGGGGTCCAATGTAGAGTGTGATATAGAATTTGTCGGTACAATCTGGAATACAGAAATCATTGTGCTGCTAAGGCCCACTTCGCTTGGCTTGGAGGTCTGAGGATCGGCAGAGAGTCGGCAATCAAGGTGATAATGGGATACGGTCACGTGGGCCCATTTCCGCGACTTGAACTTGCAACTTCATTATCTCCAACTTGTCATTGTCCTCCATCGTATAAGTAGAGAACCTATAGGTAAGTTTCGATATTTCTCAGAACCCGTTTATCATGGCTCAAAAACCACCACCAGACACAGTTCTCGACCAACTTACTACCGTTGGGAATATCCGAAAGTTCAATAGCACGCCCAGACGCGCACACAACAGCAAGAGCGGTGTAGGTTCAAGTGCCAGTAGAGCGGCAGATCGTGGATTACCCAAGGATTATAAACCTATAAAACCACCGTAAGTCATCCTCGTATATGTTATCATGACGTTTCTTTGCTCATTGAACCTAGTAAGAAAGCGGAAATGACCCAAGGACTTCAGAGTGATCTTGAGGGGGCCATTCCATGTAAAGCCACCGACTTGATGAACTACCTCTTCTCCTTTTGCAGCACCACAGAGGGCGAAGTCCTTCTGTTGAAGGCCGAGCTCCAATATGTGTTCTCAGAAGTGCAGAAGCTGGTTGGCAATAATAAAAAGTTACAAGAACTTTTTGAGGCGTACGTGACTTCCTCACTTCTTTGAGACGAATATTCAATCTTGCATCTTTAGGGTTCCCAATATCGTTGAGGGAGATATGTATGGCCCCCTCATAATTGCATGCAACTACGCGTTCTACCTGCTCTCGACATTGAACGTCGCACCACTCCCGGACTACAACGAAAAGACGCAGCTGGTTATGATACGCAGAGACTCAACACCAACCCAACCGGAACAAGAAGACGAACGTGGCTATAAGCCCGATCTTTGTATCGTGTTCTGGGAATGGATCCGTCAATCTACGCAAGGATACGACATCACGTTCAAGGAGACAAACCCCATCTGGGAGAAGATCCTTATATGGAGAAACATGCTATGTCCTGTAGAGGTGAAACCAGCAACATTGCGTCGCCTCCAACCTTCCCCTGCAGGCGCAGTCTCCGATACAACCGATTTCTGGTCGCTGAACGAGCGCAGGGTGGTTTGGCAATCCAACCAAAAGCCTGCTTACGCCCCCGTGACCTCGAATCCTGTGTCTTTAACGAGTGAGTGAAATTTATTGCATATTAACAACACTGATATTCAAACGCAATATTACGTAGTAGACAAAGTTTCGACAAGAAGTAGAACGAACGCCAGCTCGACACCAGTCAATACATGGGCTCATCAGGCTCAAGAAGTCGGCAGCAGTAAGAAGCGTAAAACTGAAGATGCTCCAAACGCTGAGCCAGTCGCCTCCAAGCGTGCCAAAACTTCAGAACATACCGTAACATCTAAGGAGGACGACAGGGCACAACTCGCACTGTACTCTGCCCACCGCCTTTCCTCATTCTTCGATATCACCCACACGTTCTCGATGCTATTGCGCGGTATGTAATCTTGTTTTGAGACGTTGAACATGGAAGCTAATATTTACCCCAAGGTTCCACTGTATTGCTCCACTGGTCCGACAGGCAGGGCGTGGTCGAATCTTACGAGTTTGACTATGTCCAGAATCTTCCCCATTTCATTTTTCTGTTGCTCGTCCTCCAGCGTTTCAGCCCTGCTCGGTGGGGGTATGGGACGGAAGCCACTCCATCCCTCAACAATATCGACGTGGATAAGCAATTTGTCGTCGAAATGACCCCAACCCTGGATCCGGAGGTTCAAACGGCTGTGATGGACCCAGAGACATCAGTTGTGCGATTTTTCCCGCTTGCTGATCGGCTTAACAGGCCAGGAGTAACACTGGTTGGGCGTGCTACACGGGCTATGGGTGGACGGATTGTACCGAAGAATTCAACGTGGGAGGACGAATCGAACATCCAGGAAAAGAATAACTGCATGATTAAATCTTACTGGCCGGAGTCGCAGAGGGAAAGCGAGGTTGAGATCATGAAGAAGGTTAAAGCGGCGGCGGAAGGGGAGAACGACAACGACAAGCTGTACGAGTTCATCCGAAAACACGTCCCGGAAATGTATTGTTACCTCAAACCCGAGTTCCTTGGAAGTAGTACTGCCACCATTCGTCGTTTTCTCAAGTTGGCATCGGGTCAGGATGACAGCTGCGAAATCCCTGGCGCACGCCACCTTCTCCTCATTGTCTTCAAGAGGCTGTACGGCATCCAAGGGCTTTGCGAAGACGAGATGATCAAATTCTATATCGAAACCTACTTTTGTGAGTTTGCATAGTTCGACCTTAAACCTGATTGCTGACTATATTCCAGGTCACCGTGCTCTGTGGTTGTCGGGCATTTACCACTCTGATGTCAGCCTTGGCAATATCATGTGGGACAAAGAATTTCAGACCGGCGTCCTCAATGATTTCGATCTCGCTCGTCTCTTTGGCTCCAAGGGCGCCACTGGGCATGAAAACACTGGAACGCTTCCCTTTATGGCTATCGACCTCTTAAACCCCGATGGAATGGCTGGTCTCATACCTCGCCGGTATCGACACGATGCCGAGGCCTTTGTTTGGGTGCTGGTCTACTTGTGTCTGGCATTCACAAGAAAAGGCGATAGGGTCATCTTCAAGGACGACAACCCTCTGGCCGACTGGTCAGACGAAACGATGGCGGCCGCTGCTAAAACAAATATTGCAGCTCACTATAATCGCATCCTGCTCCAGTCTCCAGCTTCATATCCCTCCATTTCCGATATGGCATATGATCTTGCCTCTGATGCCATCGATAAATACAGAGCACGGTACAAAGGAATTGTGAAGGCAGAGAGAAAAGCGGTGCAAATGGGTAAACCACTATCCTCAGTGTATTTTCTGGAGCATTTACCGTGGGAAGAGGTTGATGCGGATATTTGGACCTCGATGATTGACATTTTAGAAACCCATCTTAAGGACGGCAGTGGTGGCGACTTACTGGAAGAGTTGAAGAAAAGGAAAGGTTATGCAAGGCTTTCCCGGCATGATTAGGGATGCCGATGGTCGCTCTTCGTTGAATGTTATATTTCTTTACCTGTTCCATGTCATTGTCTGAATTTGTTCAGTCTTCATATGTTGTACATATATCTGGGACATTGTTATAATTAGTGATTACGCTTATATCCTTTTCTATGATACCCAGACTTGTACCATGTAGTATTACCCCTTTGAATCGTTATTTGATCCCCAATGATTGCTTTGCGAAATTTTGAGGATTTTGATCGTGTTGGTGTTGGTGTTGGTGTTGGTGTTGGTGTTGGTGTTGGGGTGATTGAACATTGAACATTGAATGTGGAGATAAAGAAGCGAATTGGATTGAGTTGAATTCAAATTGAAATTGAAATGATACTCCATAATACAAAAGTAATAACAGGCCCTGATTCGTACTTTGCACATACACATAGAATAGTAAAATTACACCGGCAGGTAACTCGTTTCCTTTTATTCGTTAGGCGCTAGGCGTTTGGCATCCGGAGGATTGGTAGGCTTGGGCTGTGAAGCACTGTACAGTCGATGAGTTTTAAACAAAATTAGGAGATCTGAAGGGATAGTGCGCACGTAGAAGTTGTCAGCATTCCTGAGCTTGTTGGAGTCTGAGAGACCTTGGTCTGCCGGGCAGCCGTAGATGACATCGTCGGTTCCGCTGACGGCGTGGGTGAGCTATGTCGTAAATTAAATTCAGGTACTGATGAGAGGGCGCTTAATGACACGGTAATGAATACTGATTCCGTACCTCGTGGAGCACCGTTCCACCGCGAACGTTACGCGATGCGACGGTGGTACCGTTGCAGAGTTGGTCGATGGGGACCTGGTTGAAGAAAGCGCTGCAGAAGTAGATCTGTAGGTAATTAAATTTTATTATTTAGCGGGGTGGACAATTGCAAAGAGAAAGGCGCTTACGTTGGTGGAAGCACTGTTTGTGTAAGCAATCACACCACTGACGCATGAGCCATAGGTGTCGGTGCAGCTGAGACTGTTTTATGAAATGTGTTAGAATCTTGGATTGAGCATTGTAGATGATGAATGTGTAGCTTACGTTCGGCTTCTAGAGTTCTCGTTGGCGACGGCGTCAAGAATGCTGGTCACGCGCGAGACGGTGTTCGAACCGAAGTAAGCGCGGTAGACAGAGTCGCTGGCACCGCGGCTGTCAATCCAGCTTATGCCGGAACGAGCGAGGATCTTGGCTTCGGCGTATCTGTTATTAGAATTGTACGCGTATAAATTCAATTTTATCGATGAATTGGAGCTCGAGGCGCTTACGCAGCATCGATGAAGGCCTTTTGTGAAGTGAAAGAGCACACGCTGGTTGCACGGCTTTCGAGTGCTTTCAGCTCGCGCTTGGAGAGGTCGCCGGTGATCTGGACGTCGACGGCTTGTGACTCCACATGGACGTTGGCGAATGAGGTGGGCTCTTCGGCAGTCTTCTTGGCTGACGCGTCGGTGTCCACGACGAGGAAGTTGGTTTTGGGTGCGAAGGTGAATTTACCCTCGCCGAGAGAGGAGAAGTCGTACAAGGATGAGACTGACGAATGATTTAGTTTTGTTTCATAGAGAAGGAGTACTAGTGTTATGATGCTTACCGTCGTGAGAGACGATGATAGTCTCGCCAGCGGGGATAACGGTGTATGCAGAGTCGTCGGCGTCAGTCAAAGAGACGGAGAGCTAAATTCCCAAGGGGCCCGAGGGGGATGATCATTGATCAGCGATACTGAATTGGGAATTCAGTGTGACGACTTACGCGAATACCGGTGAAGGGGACGGAAGCGCCGTCTTTGGTGACCTCGAAGGACTTGGTGGGGAGCTTCTCGTCGAGGATGGTGCCGTATTTGAGGATCTTGACGGCCTCTGAGCCGGTGTTGGTGACGGTAGCGGTGAATTTGAGGGCATCGAGGGATGTGCTGGGCGCAGAGGGGACAACGGCGACCTTGATGGTGTCGGCCCTCCTGAGGGGGGTGGCGATGGCAGCAGCGGCGAGGACGAGGCTGACGAGGGCAGACTTGATGAACATGGTAAGGTTTAGGGTTTAAGGGGCTTTGGCTCGCACTATTTATAATTATGCAATTCGAGTAGTAGTACCCTAGCTTTACATGTAGCGCGCGGTGCACCGTGACGATTGTGCCTTGTATTGATAGAGATTTGTTTATCTGACCATTGAAAACTGTTCGAATATGTTAGCCATCAAAAAAAGAAAGAAAAGAAATAATGTTCATGTGCAACATATTCATAATCTTTTTCGAACCATTGCAGTGCGGTTGAGAATGAATTATATCTAGGGTGCGTGTGATACGGATCTTCTAAATTTAGCGCACGATAAGTACTAGTGGTACCGAGAGACGGCGGTGACCAGTCAGACGAAATATTGGCGGCTGATGCTCAAAAGAATATCATAGATCTGTATTACTATTATCGCATCCTGCTCCAGTCTGCAATGTCGTATCCCTCCATTTGTAATACTGTGTTTGATCTTGCTACTGATATAGTTGATACGGGAGAAAGGCGACGGGGGTGGGTCAATTATTGTGTTTGGTGTATTTCTGGAGGATCTACCATGGGAAGAAGCCGATGTAACCGTTGGGACCTCAATGACTGATATTTTGGAGACTCGTCTTGAGCATGACAGTGGTCGCGCCTTACAGAAAGTGATACCGCTTTGAATCATGATTTCTTCCCAAGATTCAATATTAGCGAAACTTTGACGATTTTCATGGTTTTGGTGTTAGCGTTGGGGTGATTCAGTTTTGAACCTTGGATGCGGAGATAAAAAAGCTGATTGTATGAAATTGATTTGAATTGGAATTTGAAATGGTCGTGATACAAAAGCAATAACGAGCCCTATTCTACACACGCATCCACATATGGCATGATAGTAGTAATACAGACGACTCTGGCATTTCCTTTTATTCGTTGGGCGCTAGCCGTTTAGCATCCGGAGGATTGGTAGACTTGGGTGGTGAAGCACTGTATGGGGAATATAATATGGTATGATGGGATACCAAGGGTGAGATTCAAACTGATACGAAGAAAACTGGAGGGTACCCACGTTGAAGTTGTCAGCGTTCCTGAGCTTGTTGGAGTCTGAGAGACCTTGGTCTGCGGAGCAGCCGTAGGTAACATCGTCGGTACCGCCGACGGCGTGGGTGAGCTATGTAGTACAATCAAGTCAGAGAGTGATGAGTGGGCGCTTATTGTCAGGGTGAATGATGATGCCGTACCTCGTGGAGCGTGGTTCCACCGCGAACGTTGCGTGATGCGACGGTGGTGCCGCTGCAGAGACTGCTGGTGGAGACTTCGTTGAAGAAGATGCTGCAGTAGTAGATCTAAAAGCGTGTATGTTTAGCTTTAATACTGACTAGCTGCGGGTGGCGGAAGGCACTTACGTTGGTGGAAGCAATGAGTGTGTAAGCAATCACACCACTGCTGCATGCGCCGTAGGTGTCGGTGCAGCTGAGACTGTGTGGGTTATATTAGATTTTTGCATTCGACGTAAATGGTACATTTTGAGCTTACGTTCGGCTGCTAGAGCTCTCGTTAGCGACGGCGTTGAGGATGCTGGTCACACGGGAGACGGTGTTGGAGCCAAAGTAGGCGCGGTAGACAGAGTCGCCGGAGCCACGGCTGTTGATCCAGCTTGTGCCGGCACGAGCGAGGGTCTTGGCCTCAGAGTAGCTGTATTAAATCATACATGTATCAGTCAATGTTTTCGTTTCGACAGGTGGAAAGAGCCACTCACGAAGCATCGATGAAGCTCTTTCGGGAAGAGTTGCTGCAGACGCTGACAGCGCGGCTTTCGAGGGCTTTGAGTTCGCGCTTGGAGAGGTCGCCGGTGATCTCGACGTCGACGGCTTCTGATTCGACCTGGACTTTGGCGAATGAGGTGGGCTCTTCGGCGGTCTTCTTGGCCGACGCGTCGGTGTCCACGATGAGGAAGTTGGTTTTGGGTGCGAAGGTGAATTTACCCTCGCCGAGAGAGGAGAAGTCGTACAAAGATGAGACTGACCAAGGGTTTAGCTTTGTTTTACGTAGAATGAGTACGAGTGTCATGATGCTTACCGTCGTGAGAGACGGTGATAGTCTCGCCAGCGGGGATAACGGTGTATGCAGAGTCGTCGGCGTCAGTCAAAGATACGGAGAGCTAAATTCCCAAGGGGCCCGAGGGGGATCATTGATCAGCGATACTGAATTGGGAATTCAGTGTGACGACTTACGCGAATACCAGTGAAGGGGACGGAAGCGCCGTCTTTGGTGACCTCGAAGGACTTGGTGGGGAGCTTCTCGTCGAGGATGGTGCCGTATTTGAGGATCTTGACGGCCTCTGAACCGGTGTTGGTGACGGTGGCGGTGAATTTGAGGGCCTCGAGGGATGTGCTGGGTGCAGAGGGAACAACGGCGACCTTGATGGTGTCGGCCCTCCTAAGGGGGGTGGCGATGGCAGCAGCGGCGAGGACGAGGCTGACGAGGGCGGACTTGATGAACATGGTGAATGTGTTTGAGAGGCTTGTAGTAGGCTCGATGAGTCTGGGGTTTTAGGAGCTTTGACTCGTACTATTTATGCGATTCGAGTAGTACTCTGGTTTTACATGTAGCGCGCGGTGCATGATTGTGCCGTGTATGAATAGAGATGCGTTCATCTGACCATCGACATCATTCGAACATGTTAATCATCATAAAAAGTAAAATATGAAATTATGTTCATGTGCAACATAATCTTTTTCGAACCGTAACCGTGCGGTTGAAAATGAATGAGATCTAGGATGTGAGATACGTAGCAGATAGTGTCTGGAATCAATACGATCACCCGGCGTAGTCTCGAGACGGTGCCGAGATAAAGATATAGCACGACATCGCTGTAGAATACATATAGAAGAAATCATATTGTTCCATTCTTATGCTGAATTTCGCCCTCAGAAGGGCGTATGACTGTCAACAGGTGATGATATTGGTTGCAGAAATGGTGAATGACCTGTCTCTAGCCTCCGTAGTTCGGGTGATTTGGAGCAAATACACAAAATACAACATGGCGATAGAAGCACGTCGGTATACAATACATGGACATTTCGGCTTCGAATGTATGATCATGTTATGCCGTTTGAACAGGAAGTTGCATGGTGGTGGATTCGTCCCCATGCACTGGTCTAAATTTAGAGCACGATAAGTGGTGCCGAGAGACGGTGGAGCAATACTTCGAAATCCTAGAATCCAAACTTTTCATATCTGTTCTCTGACGTCGACATTTACCCGAAAAAGTGTTGGTTGTTAGGTTGGAAGAACATTGGGACTCTTTTGAGATATTTATTCTATAATTTTGTCCTCGTAGAATGTACTCAGGATGGAAATAGACCATAATCAAGTTATTTTGCCTAATGTTACTTCAAAGGGTTATCGAACCGCATTATCACCATGATGCTGAAAAGCAATAGGGGTAAAGCGACCAGGCACCATCTATCTGATAAGATGTGGGGGCACGGGAAAAGCCGAAGACGGCATTATTTGACGCGCTTAACCTTTTTCGTGGAATAGTGCCGTGTCGCCAATGACGAACAACATTCCACGGCTCTACCTCCAACCACATATACCACGGCTTCATACAATACTTATGCATTAAGGCTGAATTGAAGCCATTTTATGCAAAGAACCCGATGCATCGACTGACCCGTTGGTCTTTCGGTTTGAGATCAAACATTGGACTCAGACGGCCACCTTCCAAGGGCCTCGGAATTCGTAAATATGCAAGCTTGAGCGACGAACCAGAGGAATACGAAGACTTCGGCCAATACTCCATTATTTTACCTGAGGAACCTTTTGTATTTGGAGTCTCTCATATCCAGCCTCTATCGACTCCGGACGGTATAATCAAGCCCGATTATGTTCTGCAACCACACCTTTCGCAACACGATATCGCTAACAGCTCACCTGGGAAAATTAAACTGAACACTCAGGAGGAAATTCGTCTTCGTGAAGCAGCCAAACTTGCCAAGAGTGTTCGCGAATTTGCTGGTTCTCTAGTCCACGTATGATGTTCTTTAAAAAGAATCCCAAGCAACCGCATGTGTTTCTAATGTTTATCTACACCAGGTCGGCGTTACAACCAACGAAATTGACAGGAAGATACACGATTTTATTATCAAGCATCAAGCTTATCCTTCTCCGTTACTTTACTCTGGCTTCCCAAAGTCGTGTTGCACGAGGTGTGTGGGCAAAGCTTCGCCAGATGTCAGTGTTTGCACCTTACTCATTCCATCTGCTCCACATAGCATCAACAATATCATTGCTCATGGGATCCCTGACGAGTGAGCGCCAAGCTTTAAAATGCTGTGAGCAGCTATTTATATCTCCCTAGCCGACCTCTAGAGGACGGAGATATTGTTAACATTGATGTCACCGTGTACTTGGACGGATTTCACGGCGACACCTCTCAAACCTTCCTCGTTGGAGATGTGGTCAGTCAGATTGTGCTTTTTTTACAAATTCAAGCTAACCTCGCTTTAGGATAATCCCGGAAAGGAACTCGTTGAGATAACCAACATGGCTTTACAAAAGGCCATCTCGATCTGTGAACCGGGAAGGCCATTCAAAGAAATTGCCCGCGCTATACAGGATCTCATCGGGGACAAAAACTACTCTGTTTCACCCCAATTCACAGGTCACGGTATTGGAAAGGTGTTCCACTCACCACCATGGATCCTTCATCATCGTGAGTTCCGACCCAATTGTGAGCTATCTCGGATTTTTCAACCCCTCCATCTGCACAGCCAACGACGAACCTGGAGTAATGCAATTGGGGCATTCATTTACCATTGAAGTCAGTAGGCCATAATTCATTGACGGTGATAAGAAAGTATTGATTGCGGATTTCTGATCATAGCCTGCCATCATCCAAGGAACTAATCCGAGAGGCTGGATATTTCCCGACGGTTGGACAGCTTCAACAGAAGTGAGCATAATGCTTTTTTTACACATCCCTTTTTCACGAAACTAATCCAAAAATCCTTATCTCAGAACTGCGCACGCAGTGCACAGGCGGAGCACATGGTCCTAATCACAGAAAATGGCGCAGAAGTGTTAACAAAATGAACACCGTATCATGACAAGTCTCTCCCTTCTTTGAGTTGAAGGCATGTGGAATGGTTGGTAATATTCAGTACATTTATGATCGCATCCCAGGGACATATATGATACGTGGTAAATCAACAGAGAGAAACTAGAAAATGAAAAAAGTGACAGTTCGAAAGCAAAAAATCAAAATCAGAGAACAAAAAGATGAGCTAAAGCGTAATGGAAAGGCGATAATAGGGTCATGAGGATGTACCAACGCGTTCATGTAAGAAATTTAACAAAACTTGTGAAAGATCTACCGATCCTTTTCCGAGTATTGAATCACTTGAGGCTAGAACAGGTTTTGACTTTGTCAATAAAGAGTGGAGATCACCTGACATCTCCCCTGTCATTCCACGGCGAAGACGTTCCGCCATCGTCATTGAAGAACGAGGCGGGCGCCGTTCTTTGGCAGCATCTGCTCGGGAGACGTCCATAGCCTGAGGGTCATCGACATCCGGATCGGAGGGCCCAGCGTCGAAATCAGGCTTCGAAAACCACATAGCCAGCTGGGTCACAGAGTATAGAAGGATTTCTTCCAAATTGCGGCGAGCAATCTTGACCCCTTGCTTGACGTCAACCTCAGTCGTGTCGACAATAGACTGTCCGGCTGGTTTTTGAACCAGATGGCGCAGAACATCAAGGGTTCTATTACCCAGTTCCAATAAGGTCCCCAATGATGCAGGTTCACCCAGAACAACTTTAGAACTCTGAAACAGAAGCATGAGTAATATGTTCTTGATGTAGATTCAAAAATATACTTACAGGTGCAATCAGGGCTTGATTCAAAGGCCAATCCTCTGCGCTCGTCAGAAGGATGGTGTCAGCCCGACTGATCGTGACCAGCGTTCCAAAAATATTCGACGACAATTTGAACAGGCGATGGATAAGATGGGTTACATATGGCCGCTTCATTGGATCCGTCTGCGATTGCGCCTTCTCCATTTTCACCCGTTCTTCTTGAGTGACAGGCTCATAGAGACTAGCCAGGTGATTAGGATGGGTAATGGCATAGTTGATTTGCTGGATCAACTGCAGCGCATGGGAGGTAAACACACGAAGCACCTTATCCACCACAACGTTTGGTCGGGCAGCTGCGGGAACGCTGGAGGCGATGGCGTAAAACAGGTTCACGACCTGATCGATCTCTTCAAGGAGCGGGATAGTAATCGGATCCCCAATCGTCCAGGATAGTGCACGAGATATCTGGTCTCCATACAACTGAACAAAGCCACATGCCTCAGCGTCAAAGTAGTGGTTCTGCCTGCCTAGTGCGTTGATGACGGTTGCCACTATTGAGACCATGGAGCAGTAAGCAAGGTGCGCAGGGCTTCTTTGACCTGGAAGTTCCGGCAGTCCAATGTCAATCAAACCCGAGCTGATGGCAGAGCTGATGAAATTATTGCTATAGGCGGCGAGGATGCCTTCACCAGCAAAACGTTCAGCTGCCAATGGATTGCTGGCCAGAGCCATATGGAACCGGAAAATATGTGGTGCATACAAGGGTTGCTTTCGGGAGAGCAGAAGGGGAAGATCCGACAAGCCAACCAGGTCGATATGGACGAATAACTCCAGACTACCCCTGATAACATCCGTCTCTTGACATCGGGATAGCCAGTACGCTGACGAAGCATCAATCTCAGGACTCGTACACTGCTCAAAGACAGCTACGAGGAGCTCCATATCCCTATCCACATCGAGATCTGCTCGGCTCCTGGCTGTCATAAAAACGACTCTGAGAGCATCGATGACAAAGCTGAGGACGACTTCAACAGTTTGTCCGATTGCCAGTCGTTGTTCTGCGTGCAACAATTTTGGGAGGACCAGAAGGCTGCGACTTTGCTTAATGCAGAAAAAGATAATCTGGAGGAGGACGCGGTGGAAAGGGGTGGGAAGGGTGGAGAGCAGAGAGCGCGTAGGTGATTGGGCTTCATTGGTAATAATACCGCGTAAATTTCGCACAATGTCCATGAAAGGATCGATCTGGTTCTTTTTGTCTGTGGACGAAAACCATGCAACCTCGAGCAAGGCAAGGACAGTTGACAGTCGTGTTCCATGAATGCTTGCCATCATATCACCTTCCCTGGTTTCTTGAGAGACATCGTAGGAGATGGATGCCGCGATCGACAACAGGGTTGATCGAACAGCGGCATCTGCCCTCAGATATGGAATAACTTGTCTCAATAGTGCCTCCCAAGACTCCAACAGTGCCGTTTCAGATTGTGCGAGCGACAGATTAAGATTGATGGAAAAGAGGAGTTTTTCCAGCTGCTCTGAAGGGTCTTCCATCTGATTTGCAGGTAATGTGTACGCCTGCAGTCGCATCCTAAGCAGGGGCACAGAGAAACCAAAATTGTCACCATATTCTCGGTACTGTGGAGGATCCTGCACCGCCAGTTGATGCAATTCCAGACCATTGAAGTGGGATTGCTGCATCTCAGAAAACGCGTCATACAGATTGGGGGCGTATGAGCTTGGCGCCGCCTCGGCCAATAAGTCTGTGAGCTGCTCATGGGATCGAATGTGCCTCTCCAGTTTGTTGTAGCTCTCTGGTTTCTTGAGAGGCACTTCCGTGCCATGAAGCTGGAGATACAGTCCAATATCGCGGGTCAAAATCCGGATGGCATGGGATTTAACCGAGTTCCTGTACGAGTGCATTTGAACCGCTTCGTGGAGGTTAGAGTGGCGAGCACCCTCGGTGTAGGTAAAGTCGGTTGTGTCGTATGTAGGTACCGGCCCAACTTCTCTAGTCGCCACAGCTACAATTTGGTCCCAGAACTCAGGGTCACTTTGCAAGGGTTCCAATACGGCTTTGTGTTCCAGAGCGTGCTGCCATACTGTGTCCAAGAAGCGGAATACACATGACAGGAGAAGGGGATTGGCGTCCCACAATCCCTTCCATGTCACGAGAACGTCGCGCGCTGCATTCAAGGCACTGATGACGCGAGGTGCTTCCTCCGGCTTCTTCTTGTTCATCTTGTGCTCGTAAACTGGCTCAGGTGACCGCGATTTACCAGTGACAAACAAGGTCGCAAGGGCAGGTTCCTTGTCCACTGCCAAAGAGATGAAATCCCATATAGCTTTACGAAGGGACAGATCCTCATAGGGATCCTGAACGAGGCGCACAAAGGAGGTAACGGTGGCTTCGGGGTTCGAAAGGTGACCAATGATGGTAGGGGGTGAAGGGTGGGAGTTTGCGAGTGACTGACACAATGCAGTCAGCGTTAGCAGTGCCTCAAGCGGGACCGTTTCGCCAAGGTCCTTGTCTCTGACGTAGCTGGCCATAACATCAATAGGATCGCGCTTAAGATATGTCTTGTCCTGCGATGGTGCTCCGCCAGCAATTCTGGCACAGAAGGCCTGTTCCAGTAGGCATGGCTTGGAGGCCATATCTGTCTTGGCTTTGTACGTCAACACAAGCCGAGAAAGATGAAGGATGGATCTGAGGAGGTACAGAAGGCGCCTTGAATCTCCATAGTTGCTTTGTGCATAAAGTGCGTGGAGTATTTGACCAGCAGAGCTGAGGGAAGAGACCAAGGGATTGATGGTGGAAGTAGTGGCCTTGAAGAGAAGAACATCTGCGATCGTTTTGCTGAGGAGAGAGAAAGGACCGTTTTCCGTTGAAGGGGGAAAGTTTTCAAAAACGCGAATGTAGAGCGAAAGAATACGGGCCCCGATGTCAAATCGATCTCCAACTTGATTGTACTTCCAGCTCAGATGCTCGACCCAGATTTCGGTATGCACGAACTTGGCTGCCCGCAGAAGGACCTCTTCTTTAAGTTGCTGTAGTTTTTGGTTGTCTGGAACAATTGAAAGGGTCGCTTCTTTGAAGAGTTGCTCCACAAGACGCAGCAGAGTGAGAGTCATGGTGTACTGTCCAGATGAACGCTCTGCCGCAAGGGCAGCAGAAGTGAAGCCAGCAGTGCGATCTGCGCCGAAAAGGGTTGTGGTGGATCGAATGTACAACCAGACACGGTTGGAATATGGGGGAATGCCGAGAAGAGAGGCGAGCACGCTCATAGCAGACGTAATGAGTTTAGTTCTCGAAGGGGATCTAGCGCGAACATTTGACCTTGATAACGCCTCTTCAAGAATCATAGTAGTGAGCTGCACAAGATCAGGAGGCTCTGACTCTGCTGTGGTGTGAGACACGACGGGTTCCCCTGATTCTAGCGACTGAATAAGAAGGTTCGCAACAGTGGGATTGTCCTGGATAACACTTCGAATCAAGTCTAGTGCATCAGTCACTGTGTCCTCTTCCTCTCCTTCTACATCCACCCCAATGTCGTTCATGGTCAGTTTCACGGCCTGTGACGTCGTCCGTTTAGCAAAGGAGACATCCCCGAATTTTCCCCCGGCACCAAAGTCCATTCTTTTGCGGTTGACGTAGTCCGTTAGAACCTCCAGAATAAGTTTCCAACCTGAGTTTTTGAACTGCCACGCTACCACGACATTCTCTCCTCCATCGCCACTGAGCAGTCTCCCCACTGACCGTGCAGGAAGCACGGTTCCACCTGGTAATTGAATGGGTCGCAAATTGATGTAGGTCAGGCCAGGGCTGGTTGATGTCCCAAACCGTTCGGTTTGCCGCTCGTATAAGGCATGTGGTCCTGAACAGGCACCTGAAGGAATGACCTGGGAGAAACTTGGAAGATCGTGCAAGTAGTGGTAAACGTAGCGTTCGCAACCCAGACGTTCAGGAGAGATGTTTTCCTCGTCCAAAAAGTGCTGTGCGTAAAGAGAGTCCGTATCAAGGAAGCCGGCGCCGGTCATTGCTCGAAGAAGTCGAACAAGTGGTCGCACTTGGATGGGGAACCGCGATCTTGCCACATCGAAAATGGCTCGTCGTGTCATACCATGCTTCCAGTCCAGAGTCCAAAACTGCGCGCAGATACCAGTTACTGCCACACTCTCGCTACGTCCAAAAAGTGACACCCATATGTTCACCAATCCCTCGAAGTCTGGTATCATTTCTACTGGAATGAGTTCAACCAGCCCAATGATGAGACCTAAATGACAGAACGTCAGACAAGAAGGGGAGGGCTCAAATAATCGTGTATTTACCTTTTAGAACAGAACGATATGCCACTGAATTAGAGCTTGTGACACTTGACCCTAGCTTCCAGGCCAGAACCGTGACGAAGAGAGGCGAAGCTGTGAGCAGACTTTGAATCAATGGCAATAGACCAACGTCCGGTTCGAGACACGTTTTCGCCATCTGGACGTGAATAGGCTCTCGGTCTTGGGTGTACCCTCTTGGTGACGGTGGTGAGAGATAGTCAAAGAATGACTGGTAGGATGCAGGGATTTCGGATGTTTCAGCGGCTTTTGCTGAGAAGCGAGATAGCACATATGTCCATGCAAGGTACATGCACGAGTACTGGCTACCGGTATGCGAAGTGATGAGGTCATGAAGGCGTTTGAGTGTTTCAGGCTGGCAGTAGTAGACGTCCACTTTCGATGGCGTATCCGAGAGCTCGATTGTATCTGGTTCACCAAGGGCTTCCAGCTCCAAAACTTCGATAGAAATCAGAATCCACGTAGCGGCGCAGTCTTGCTGCAGCTGACGACTCCCCTCGTCCAAAATCAACATGTTGTTTGCCTGCACAGAACCCAGACCCGTTCTGTAAGCCGTCTCAAATATCGATTCCACAAGTGGGCCAGTACACGAAACGAAAGACCACATCGTCCAAAAAAGCACCTCTAACAAATGAAGTTGCTCCTTAAGGTTTTGCTTTGCCCATGTTGTCGCGCCCTTCGGGTCTTGATTGTACCTTTCAGGCAACTTCTCTTTGGTTTTCCGAACATACTCGTCGATGATGTTTTGAGCGAATTTGGGGCCATCTGGGACAATTTGTGGAAGAATGTCCGAAGCAATTTCGTACAAAGCTTCCCCGTCATTAGAATTCGCTCTGAACAGAGGAATAAGAAGACAAAGGCTGCTCAGTCGCTCGTGATGGTAGAAGGGTTCGATTTGGGTAAGCAATTCTTCGATAACGGTGGGTTTTGAGTCGGTTTCTGATAGAGATGGGAGGCCTTGGTTGTAGAAGAATGAACGGAGGAGAATAAGGGATTGCACTTGGTCGATTTGAAATTTGGAACTGATGGCGAAAACAAAGTCCTTGTCCGCATCCTCAACGCGCACCACAAACCCGTCAGGAAGGGTTACAGAGCCAGACTCGATCTTCTTCTTCGACGCGTCCGATGGAGTACCGAATCTGTTAGACACGTTCTTCAGCTGTTCAATGCGAGGTGAAAGCCAGCCTTTGTATGTGGCTGGGTTGAATCCATCTTGTGGGCATGTAAGATGATAATGAAGTTGGGAATATGTCCTGTGACAGTCGTTTAGTTCGGTTACGAGATTAGATGATGCACCATATAATCTCACAAATCAATGAGGTCTGATCTCTTTGAGGACTCGCCAGACATGAGGGGCGTAAATCTGCACTAACAGACACGGTCAGCATCCGCTACAAAGTCAAATAGGAATAGAAATCTCATACATTACAATCTTAGTATCAGGAGCCAAGAGATTGTTTTAAAAATTCGGGCTTCCACAAAGCCCTGGTTGTAGATGATTGGTTATGAGCACTGAGCTCGACGTCGCGAACAACGATGAACCCGTTCTGCTCAAACGGAGCATGCCTTGTTTGTCGCATCCCGTTCAACACAAATAAATTTCCCCTTTAGGCAAGCAACGCTGGACGCACGGTCCGCCGGTCCTCATGAGCGCTTCTCTTGAATTATCGTCCTCTCTAGCGTCTTAAAGGTCCTTCGAAATCTAAACCATATTTAATTGGATTACTATAGAAAAATAAATGTCGCAACTTCATGATTAAACGCTGGCACTTCGGGTCTCTAGCACAAAGGACCATTTGTCCGTCGCAGCCTTGACTTTTGCCCCGCCCCATTTAAACTTAACAGTCCGCCCATATCTCCATAGATTTCTCGCTTTTATATGCTGTCATCTCTGTGAGTACTCGTAAAAATTGATCAAACTTACATTCATACAATGCATACCCGTCGCCGTGTACTCGGACAACTCTTGGCAGGTGGGTGAACAAATGCGCATATATGATGCTCTCCACCGCCTTCTATAGCAAAGTATTCACCACTTAATCTAAGAGTTGGTCCACAATACAAGTAGATTTATACCGTGATTTCATGCTGGAGCAGATAAAATGTTGTAAGTTCCGTAATTTCGTCCTTGCTTCAGCAGTTTTTATTGGTGAGTATATGTCGTATGCATATGACATGAAACGCAAGCCTCGGCGCTTACTGTGCTTGAGAAATCATGACTTGCACCACACACGGTCGTCCCATCTTTTTATTAACCCCGATTGTTCGTTTTGACAAGGACTTAGAGGGATTGGGGAAGAAAACCAGCCTCGATTCGTTGATGGGCAGGTAAAACGGTATGATGCAATTCTGATCTGGAACCATGCCTTTTGATCTGGGATGTATGAAAGCGATGTAAACGTAGTAAAGCCTAAGGTTGGCTAACCTTCAGTTCAAGAACCTTCACAAATCGAAAGCGGCGACGACCTTCGAGCCACGTGATTATCGTACAGGAATGACACCCCTAATAGTAAAAAGCCTAAAAATAGCCTTTAATAGCCTCCTCTTCTTGACCCTTTTACTTAACTTGAGCTAAGCGCCGGCAAGTAGATTTGGAACGACGAATTAATGTGAGAACTGACTTCCAAAATAATGAGACCAGCAATCGAATAGGTACTCCGGTGGATTATTGGATGGGTTTACAGACGAAGGGAATCTACCTTAACTTTTCATTGGTTCGTATTCCGGTATATATGTACTCCAGATACCCAGAAGATATACACAGGTCGAAAGTACCAGTATCAAGTTAGAGGTATCTATTAGAGTCGTTGTTCTATGAAGAAGCATCAACTGCTAAAGATAGGGAGGACCAAATCGATCGACCTACGTTCTAAATTGATTAAAAGAGTGTGTATAAATATGTTGACCTTCAAATGTTTTAGAGGCTCGCTTTGGGTGATGGTGAGGGATGCATCTTGATATGCGTTGCAGAGACAACAAGTCGTCCATGGGTGACGTTCCAGATCTTTGAACAGACACATTAGCGTCGTATCCCTTGTCTCAGAAAGAAGAATACTACCTCTGTGCGTGCAGACTGCGCCCTAGCACCCAGGCTCAACGTAGTGTTCACTATGCGGAGCTTATCTCCACTGCAAATTAAGATAGTCAATTAGAGTCGAATCCGTGGAGATCAGCTATAAGACTTACAGGGTAGCTGGTGAGTGGTATACCAGGTTCAAAGACTGAGAAACGCTCGGTAGAAGCTTTCCAGTGTTGGCATAGGTATGCGCTACAAGAGCCATAGAAGAGCATCTACATAAGATGATTTGTCCCAAATCAGTCGGCGTTAGTATACCTATCATTCGTACAAAAGGCCACTTACACATCAACAAGGAAAGCAGAGCAACCCCCATGAATATTCCCTCCGCCATTAAGCATATCTAGAGAGCGCAAGTAAGTATTATTCAGAACCCCGCATCCTGTTCGGGTGCTAATTGGTTACACACCTTCGGCAACCTCAATCTCCATAACGTAGCGGGCCTCTGTCTTCTTTGGTTCCTCTGCTTTCTTGTTGATAGAGATTTCTACAGCAGAAAGACGCCGTTGAATCGCCTCTCCGAAGATTGGATGACCGGCACTCCCTCCTGGACTTTGAGAGGTAAAGAACGTTTTGGGATCACCAAGGATTCGCTTGACCTCTTCAGGCGCATTGCCTGCGATGTGAGAGATATCAGAAAGAACAGGGTAAGGGCTGGCCATCTTTATGTCGGTGATAAGTAAAAGCAGGGGGTATTTGGGATATTGGTACAGTTATAAGCGGTTCCTCATATTTGTTCAAAACATGACTTTTCCATGGCGGCAACAAATGCACCGTGAAATTGTGCACTGAGAGTCACCGGGGATTAGGATGTTCCGAGTTGCCGGTCTTTGCTGAGCTTAAATTCATTTAGGGCGATCAGCGCCAAGAAAACTCCGACAGCGGATTGACAATGGCAATGATGGTGGACATCTTGGGACGAAACAACTTAAACTTGAACCATCTCCGTTTGCCATTCACCACCGACTGTCAGCCTCTTATTTCTTGAAGGGCCAGGCCAAAGCAATGGAAGTTAGGACTGCTTTGTCTTGGTAAGCCTTTGAACATGATAGGCAAACCTCAATTCAGGACGGTACATCTAGTAACACTGTGCCCATGTTGACACCCGAGGTGACTTTGAAGAGAAAGAGGTCGACATCAGAGACAGAAGGAGATCAGGAGTATACCCATGGCATTGCAGGTGCTGTGATTCTGAAGTCGAGCCCGACACAGGACAACAAGAAGCAAAAACTGCTAAAGATCGACATTCCTACATCCCTGAACTCGGGACTGGAACAGGAATCGCCAGGAGCAGACAACTCGTATTCTTCTCTATTCTCTGACACGGACAACGATTCTCTCTTTGGGGATCTGACGGATTCTTCTACGACCTCCCATTGCGAGGATGATACAGTTGCCAGCAGAACGGCCCCCTCGATTATGGGGATGTTCTTCGAACCGACAATCCGACTACCTCCGGAATTGGCTGACACTGTGATGACATTTTGCATGAATACCTATTTTCGACGTCCAGAGGACAACCAGGCTATGCTATTTGGCCGCCTTTGCTCACCAGATCCTTCAGAACCACTTGACGTCAACAAAGGCCTACCAGAGGTCCTGCTTGACCTGTTAGAATCGGTCAGAGTCCGTTTGGAGCCAGTGCTGCCCACCGACAAGTACGAGCTTCTATTCCCTAAATGTCCAACCATGGCACGACAGGCGATCATTAATCTTTACCAACCTGGTGAGGGTATAACGCCCCATGTTGATCTTTTGTCTCGGTACGGAGATGGCATAATTGGTGTTAGCTTGGGCAGTGGTTGTGCGATGCGGTTTGACAAAACGGCCACGACAGACAACTCTTTTCCATCTGAAGGGGAACGACATGACCTTTATCTTCCGGAGAGGAGTGTTATTGTGCTCTCTGAAGATGCACGCTACCAATGGACACATGGTATCGATAAAAAGACCCGGGATTTTGTCGCGAATGATACAGACTCCACTCAGGGTGCATGGGTAGAACGTAGCGTTCGCTTGAGTGTCACCTATAGGTGGCTTCTTCCCGGAGCGGACGTAGTCGGTGAAACCGCTGATTAGAAACAATCTTGCACATTGTTAGGTTGTGTGAACATTTTTGTTTTATGTAGATTATTCTGTTTTGCATCTATTATACACAACTTGCTTATTTATCTCAATACATGTTTAAGTTATTCAAATGCATGCATTGGAGCCAGACAAGTCCGAGAAGGTGATGAGCATGTGCAGCGCTGAGCAACGATGCAGCATTTTCGAGTTTGCGTGTTGCAGAGCGTAACGATGGCACCCAGAGCGTAAGTATATCTCACACCTAACGGCCACTGCATACCACGTATATGTGGACGCGTTCCAAAATTCCAACACTACTTATCTTGATAGATAACAGATATGTACGCGTCAAAGCGACTGGACTACATCTATAGTCCCATAAAGGAGAGTGATAAAAAAACCGATAAAAAAACCATAAACGTTTGAAACATCAGGAAACATCAAACATGGCATTAACATTCGACGACACACCAAATATCAGGTCACGACCTCACAGAAACCATTAATCTGAATCTCCGTCATAGGTCACTGGCCAATCAGACCCAATAACTTCGTCATTCTCATGGCCATCCCACCCCCTCCGGAAAACACGTTCGACCCACGGCTGGCCAACTCTCTCCGCTCGCAACTTTAAGCACTGTCGGTACTCGACTCTAGCACGGCACTGGGAAAATAACATCATAGCCTGATCTAACAGCTGCTCAGCATCTTCTGTTGTCGCGTCTGATGCCCCGGGAACATTCTCTTCGCTCGATAAGTCAGATGCTGTGGAGGCCTGTCCTTGCTGCCATAGGATATCGCTGAGTGTCGCAAGATCTTTGCCCTGACCAAATACAAAGCCTGAGGTCCTATGCAACTCGAGTGCCTTTCTCATGCAAGTCTCGGCATCCTCGAGCGCTCCCTGAGCAAGGTAGATGCACCCCTGGACATACAAATCATCTCCTTGTCCAGTCAGATGTCCAATCTTGACGTGGAGTGCAATCGCCTCCTGAATCCTCAACGATGCCTCGTGAAACTCCGCCTTTCTCACTAATACCTCGCAGATACTATTGATGTCATCCGCTTGCCCTTGCAAATTGTCGCATTTGACGTGGAGTTGCAGAGCTTCTTGGAATTCCCCTAGCGCGCTGTCTTCATCCCCGTTGCGAAGGTGGATATGACCCAGCAAATGATGAGCGTGGGCTACGCTTAGCAAGGAGTCAATGTGTGCAAGATTCGCCAAAATGTCCTCGGCAGCCCATGTTGCGGGCCTCAGTTGACCGTAGCGCAGGTATATTTCGCACTGCACCGCTATGGGGTCCCATGTATGTGGATCTGTGATCTGAATACTTCCAATCGATTTGATGGCTGCTGTATGTGGGTTCGACTTTCGTTCTATTGACAAGTGACTGTTGTCGGAAGTACGGGGTAGTGGCGCATGTAGCTCAACTCTGGCAAGGTACGTGTGGTCCGCTAGCTGCCCTTTCCAGTCCCCATTCGTTCGATGAAGCTCGAGCGACTTCTCCAGTATTTCGCGGGCAGTTGTCCATTTTTCTTGAGCAATGTAAACCCTTCCCAGAAGGTGTAGGTGGTCAGGGTCAACTGTCGGTTCACGGAGCTTCATCGCCTTGGAGAGGTAATCGAAAGCCTTGAAAAAGCGAGACCGAAGGAGCCATGTTGTGGCGATGCTCGCCAATACCTGTGATTGAGAGACTTGATCTCCGGTTTTCTCGTACAAGGAAAGGGCTTTGGTAAATTGCTCCTCGGCCAGAGCAAATGCCGATTTTGCCAGCTCTATCATACCCAACCCATACAGCGCTGAAGCCAGGCCAGCGTGATCTTGTAGAGCAGAAAAGATCTCGGATGCTTTGAGGAAGTTGTTCCTGGCGTCCTCAAAATCTGTAGAGTTGCAGTAGGCATACGCAATGGCCAACATGGCATGAGCCTGACCAGTCAAGTCACCAATCGCTTCGTGGATACGCAGAGCTTTGGTAAACGCAGCCTCCTTTGGCATTTGGCCATCCGAGCCTTCATCGCCACCGTCCACTCTATGCATTGCTAAACCGATATTCAGCAGGTCATATGCTTGTCCCGCTTGGTCGCCAACTTGACTGTGGAGCAAATGAGCAGCCTTTAAAACCTCGATAGCCTTTCTGAACTCGAATTGTCGACTGTACATTTGTCCTGCGCATCCCAGCAGATCGGCACGCAACGCAGTTGTGGGCTCATTGGAGTGTAGTTGGTTGTTCAACGTCGAAGGGGGTAATGGGTCCATTTGAGCTGACTTTGATCCAAACGAGGAAAAAACGTGTAGGGCTTTCTTCCATTTCCCTGCCTTAGGCTCCCGTTTGGGAGTTTCTGCAATTTTCGAGGTCGCAAGTCTTTTCTCTGCCAGAAGAAGGGGTTGAACAGTGCCAACTCCTGAGATGTAGGAGTAGTCGCAGAAACTGAAAATGGCATCAACGACGCTGTCGAATGAGGTCTGATCTGCATGCTGGACGGCGTCGCATAGAATAGTGTTGATGTTTCCCACTTCTTTCCTGTGTTTCTCTAGAACTGGTCCTCGAAGTTCAGGCATCTTGAGAGCCATCTGAATAAAATAGTCATGGAGGAATGCGCGAGCTTTGGAGGATGGTGGGTGGTGGGCACAAGTGAAGAGACGGATTGGATTCAGGACTTTCAGATAGTCTTCGTTATCTTGTTGCACAAAAGCATTGCGACGAAGGCTAGAGAGAGCCTTGCGCACTGACAACGGTTCTGGAAAATCCGTTTCGCATAGGTGCAAGAGCTCCGGTGACATACCGTCGGGTAGCATACAAAGGAAGCTCAGGAAAGGGAGAGCACCAGGGTCAGACTGCATATTTTGGGAGGAAAGAGATATCTTGATTGACGCGTCCAAACTGCTGAGCCTCCCGTGACCACTCTCCACCATAGATGTGCTCTCTTCTTGCCAACGCGCCCACATTGATGCAGTTGTCTCTCCATCGACTGACGCGAGGTTTGCAAGTAGCGTGACAGCCAGGGGTAAGCAATCTACTGCTTGAATGAGTTTGGATGCATAAGCGTCCCATTTACCAGAGATCTTGGAGAACAAGCGCTCTGCCTCTGCCATGTGAAGGGTAGGTAGTGTGAGGACTTCGTGGAAGTAAGAGCCGGATGGCTTTTGGGAGCCCCGCATCGTTACGATGAGTCCACAGCAATAACAAAGGGAGTTGATGATGGCTTCAACTTCGGAGCGCGTATCCAATGGGTCCCAACTAGTTTCAAAGTTATCTAATACCAATAGACAGTCATGTTGCCTCAGCTGGTCTTGGATGTCATCGAGGAGATGCTGTCTGTTGGCAGAGATGTGCAAAGCATGCGCTATCTCGCCAAGCAATATGTCTGGAGAGGTTGCAGATTCACAGGATATAAAGTGGCGATTGTCTTGGTATTGTTGAACAATGGCATCGGCGTGGAAGACACTGAGAGCGAGAGACGTTTTACCAATCCCCCCAGGGCCCAGTATGCATAAAGGACGTTTAGAGTGCTCCACCAACGCGGATACGAGTTTTGATATTTCACCATCTCTTCCTATCATAATATGAGGCTTGGAGTATCGCCGTGTAAATGTCATGCGAGAAGGGGTGCTTTCGGTTGCCTTTGGAATTGCTGGAATGGTGATACCTTGTTCTGCATTGGTTCGAAGCACGATAGAGGATTTAAGCTTTCACACATGATGTGAGTCAGTCAAGGCCGGGTAGTAGCTTTGGTATATTCCATACCTGAAACAGAGTGATTGATGTGTCCAATTTTCGGTCATACTCTTCCAGCTTTTGCGCAACCTCCTCCCGTCCAAGGACGCGTCGGATGATTGACTTGTTTGACGCTGTCATCGTCGCAAGTAATTTATGAATTCCATCTATTACTCTATAATAGAATGATCAGACAACAAAGAAGGATAGCGAAACGATAACTTACCGTGCAAGTTGCTCCAAATCTTCTTTCAACTGGCCCAGCTCAGGAAAGGGTTTCTTTAATTTGAGCAGCGCGTCAAAGACAACTTTGGAGTACAGGGAGATTTTTTCGACCAATTCAGCGCTTCGCTCTTTGTTCGCAGTAAGTTGCTATTTTATTTTGAAAAAAAAAAAATCAATATATCTCAGAATTGTCATTGCAGATTGCGAAATCATACCTCAGAAATGAGTATAACCTGCCGGACTGCTTGCACAAGAACCTGGACATAAGGAACCTCCGAGAAAATCTCTGTGATATCTTTGACTAATGCGAGTGCAAGCATCGCAGCCTGTTTGGAGCTCGTAGCTGTCGATATTTTTGCATTTCCATCCGATGACTCTTCAACTTTGGTACTAGATGATGATTGGGAACTCGCATCTGAGGATAACAGCGATAAGGTTTTCCCCGAGTCACTAGTAGTAACCGAGTTCTCCGAGTCCACCTCTGAGTAGGCAGAGGACTTCACCCGTGTTCTTGGAGGAGATCCTCTGTTTGCTTTGACGTTGCGTCTCGCCCGGTCATAAAATATGACGGCACCACTAGATGGCGGTTTTGTGGGTACAGCGACACGGCCCATCACATATTCCTACTTGCTGGAAAGGAAAGATGAGAACGTATCACCAGAGAAAGGCATATCAACATGATATAATTGATATCTTGTCTTGGTCATGGCCAACAGGCAGTCATCGATTGTCACAAGGGGTTGGTTCAAGAGCAGAATTCGGTCGAGGCCGGTGGCATGTGGCGCTGAATGGGGAAATTCCCACCTTTGAGGACGCATCGACGTCCTCCATCCATCTCTTCGACCTCTTCGATGAGCTTTGTATATGACCGGGATAATCTATCGAGACACATTATCATGATAATGTCGCCGGGCTACTCGTCGTTTGATTAAAATTCCACCTCGAATTTGCTGTATTCGTTTTACGACGATTGGTCAGACACGTAAGTTATGGTACAAAGAAGGGTGCTGAAGCCAAAGAACCGCGAATTGTACATATAAATTGTGAACTCAATGGTGAGTTGTGTATCATATATGCGGTGATACAAGCTGACGAAAGGTCGCGGGCTACAAGCATTTGCTCGAAGTCCCTGTTCGTCCATCCCCCAATGTTCCTCCGCACCCTCAGTCGATCGTGGATTAAGTCAAATAAAAGGCCGTATAGGCTCACTTTATTGTAAATTCTTGAGAAGACGACTTTTGAAGATGCACTCTGAGCGTCGACGACCAAGGAACTGATCAATTCCCAACAGATGCCTTGCAAATGCCGTAGAGTTCGTCTTTTGTTTCCCGTCCAGCTGGGGACATGCTCTTTGGTATTCAAGTTGGAAGTGAGTTTCATATTTAACACGACGTCTTCAGCTCCGACTCGTCAACTTATTAATTGTTCAACAAAGATTATTTCCTCTTGTGCCGTTGTATGGCATGATACCTGTTAACGTTTTGTCCACAAATGCCAATTGGTATCCATCCAACGCCTCACACAGTGGGGGAATCTCATCCACAGACAGATTAACTGGATAGAAGCTGCTGAACATCCTTATTATCTCGACGACCTTCACAATAGTGAAATTAAATGAGGCTAACTTTGATCGCCATTCACGAACTTGCTTCAACTAGGGAAGAGATAGGGGCACTAGCGCCAAATGGGTAATCCTAAACATGATCCGCTTCAACCTTCTTGTTCGTTTTAAAAACTGAGCAGTGAGCTTAACCCAACGCGTTGATGCTTATTGTTGTTACAGAGTCGCGTATGGTCACACTTAGTTACTCATAGGAGTTCAGTCAACGTCGCATGGTGTTTCACATTCACGAGAACAATAAGCACCTGTTGCACGCTTCATTGATGGTGGGGTAAATCTAGGGCAACTCAACCATCTTATCATCCTTTCTCAATCAAGGGTAGGGCGGAGGCAGGATACTAAAATTAGGTGCGTATAATATTCCCTATTTGACGGCGATGAATTGAGTTATCTCAGATATATATACGGATCAAGAAATAGCACAAATTACATATCGCAGCATGAGCATGTCCAATGGCCTTCCAGAATACCGATCTTTGCAACACACGTCTAGCCGTAGGCATGCAGCCGGAAACGACCTGCCGCCCGCCTACATCACGATTTTCGCTGACCCTCAGGAAGAGCTTCCTCCTGATGCCCAGCCAACTCGTCATCAATATACATCATCCTGGAGTGGTCTGCTGTCAAAGTCAAAAAAGCCGTGGCTAGTACTGGACTTGATCACAAGATCTACGACAACACCTCAATGGCTCACCACACCGCGATACTTTGGGGGAGATAATATCTCTGGGACGGTTGGATTAAAACTCGATTCTGTACAAAGTATCGCTTCGATTGTTATTCTCGTTCGTGATTTGACCTTTTGACTTTGCAAGAACGGCGCGCTTACTGTTTTTTTCACTTTAGCTAAAAGGTCGTATAATTACCAGCTTTGAACAATCTGGCAGTTTTATTTTTCTTCAATACACGCATCCGATTTGGAAGAAGTCTGATGGAGACCCCCGCGTACCTAGCATGGCTGGGACATCGAGTTTTAATGGCAAGCTTGTTGGAGAATATGAATTCTCTTTTTCTTTTCCGTTCCCAACAGAAGCCAATCTCGCTGAATGTCCGGGGTATAAAACGAGCAACCCCCGACGGGGATCCAGTGCCAGTCGTGGTGAAGTAAATTCCGTGTTTCCTTGTCCGCAGACCTTTCTGGAGAGGAACCTTCCCATTAACATTGAATATGAACTTGTCCTCCAAGTTCACCACGGTTTACTTCGCCCTGATACAAAGTAAGCCTTTGTGACTATTCATAACCGATGGAGAAACAGCTTACAGATTTACTCAGAATTAAAACACCTGTCGTATTCATTCCCAAGATAACACCAGAGCCCTATTCACTTATGCGGGCAGAAGCATATGCACAGTCTGCTCTTCTTCCTTCTCCCCTATCTGATCCCGAGGGCTGGCATGCTTCCAACACTCTGAACATCACTGGGACTACCGCATCGGGTGCAAAAATCGACGTCGAATATACAATGCGCCCTCTTCACTTTGATCTTCCCACTCATTCTGATCACTTCCTTGATAGCTTTACCTTGCCACTCCGGTATGCTTTTTTTTTGCCCAATTTTATCGTTTGCATTACTCAATCTTCTTGACAGCTTTCATATACACGCGGCACAGTTATTCCGTGCTACGTCACTATTGTTTGCGAGGATCCAGATGTACTCAAAGACCTGTCCAATGCCAAGGTTCAACAGGTCAAGCTCACCAGAACTGTGCGCTTCTTTTCGAATCCACCCAGAGAAATAGACCGGCACCTCAAAGACAACAAGCCTTCAGTTCGAAAGGAAGTTGATGAAATCGACATCGCATCCTGGTGGCGGCCCTCAAAGGATGTAGCTCAAGAAAACACATGCAGTATCTTGGAAGGCGAGATACATCTGGCAAAAACACTGGTTCCTAGCTCCGAGTTTTTGCCATTCAGCGTTGAGGTATGCATTTGGCATATATGATCTTAAGAACTCCTGCTAACTGCGCCTTTATGAGTAGTACAGCGTCGAAATGCAACCTCCCAAATCAAAGAAATTTAAGTACCATGAATTGGCTACACCCACTCAAGAGAAAAAGACAAACGAGCTTGATGAAGATTGCACGACGCCAGACAACGATCCGGCAACAATACTGATTTCGCAACCCATTGTCATTGCAACATTCAACGCATCAGGGCCTCGACCGACTCCTTTTACTGAGCGCCGTGATAGCGTTGCGCTCAGGCGGCGTCGGGGCGGATTTGATTCGGAAAATTTGGCAAGCAACTACACAGGAGTTACATATTGGTAGTTATCTGATTTAGTTGGCTTGCTCCATTTTTCCCCCCTTTGACTACTCATGATCAGGACTTTTCGCTCCTAAGTATGCTGCTGCTGCGTTTCATAAATTTGGATATTGCCAGTCGCACAAGTGTATTATATACTTATTCAGAATACGATATTTTTCAAGAAACATCATCCTTCAAGATAAAGTGTTTTAGTTATGGCAAACCTTTGTAAGCAGGACCACAAACCGAGAAAAAAAAAGATAGGGGCTTTGCCGGATCAACGGCCCGTGAGTTTATTTGACCACGATCACGAGAACGCGACGCGGTTTGATCAACCTCAAATCAACCTCAACTGCTGTAATACCGATTTTTTGAACATCATCCCTCTCCACGACCTCCTCGCCTCAATCTGACGCGTCAAAGACGCATCCAAGTCACAAAAAGTGGCGAAAAAGTCTCTAATCAAGGAACCTGTGGCAGCAGAAGGGCATATTACGCGAATCGTCCTTGAAGTCTGAAGAAGCAAGCCACCAGCTGATATATATACAGCTAGAACGAGAGAAGCAGAGCAACGATGCACGTCCTCTCGCACCACTCTTCCAACCCCCTTGAAGCTCATCCTTCCGATCCGGTTAATAGAAACTACAAACGCCTCATGTCAGCTGCAACGAGGCGAAACCATGCGACCGCGTCTCACTATGTCGCGTCATCCGAGGATCCTCTATTTCTCGGTCACGGAGCGGAGATGAGGGAGGAAGGACCCAGTAAGCTGATGGGCCCTGCGATTGCTGCAGGACGCGTTCCAGCGCGTTTCTTGGCATATGATTTGGACCAGGCGATGGTCAGTGATGATGAGCTGGGGACACCAGTTAAAGGAGATGCAGTATTGGTAACACCTGTGAAGCAGGGGAACATGAGTGCGAAGGGTAAAGGAAAACGGAGGGTTATTATCGATAGTGATGACGAAGATATGGAGCAAGGAGATCTGCTTCAGAATGTGGTTCCTGCGCAGAATGTGACGCAAGATGAGGACGAAGAAGATGGGGATAGGGATGCGGAAGGGGAGGACGATGATGAAATGGGTGTTGAGGAAGAGTTGATGTACGCTCAGGACGAGATGGATTTCGCTGCTAATGGCGAAGAAATGCTGGAAACGTATGAGGACGAAAATGCAGATTTTATTCTGGAGTCTGACGAAGACGAAGACATGCACGACGACACGCTTATGATGGGAATCCACCCAGACGATCTAATCGAAGGACTCTCCCCCCTCTCATCACCACAATCTTCACGACCGCCATCACCCGATGAATACATCTCTATCCGAAATCGACCCATTGAGGAGCAAGAGGAGATTGAGAAAGAGATTTCGGATCTGTGCAAAGCTGTTCCCGAAATCCCTGAGAATTATGAACTCGTCGATCGCCTCGGGACGGGCACATTTTCTTCGGTATACAAAGCCGTGGATCTAAATTATTCAAACTGGGACAATCGTCCGTGGTTGGGCAACCACCCACCCGACAGTAGTGCGTTCTATCAATCCGCTGGACCGGGATATCGAGGCTGGGGTGGTCGAGCTGCAAAGAGGAAGGTCGTGGATGAAGAAACGGGGGAAGAGAGGTACGAGTGGGGTGTGGAATTTTCTTCTGCTGGAAATGTGGTCGTTTCCAAAAACCCACCCGGAAAGGTCTATGTTGCGCTCAAGAGGATATATAACACGAGTGGCCCAGACAGAATTCGTAACGAGCTGGAGATTTTGGAGACGTGTAGGAGTTGTCGCCATACGTCTCAGTTGATCACAGCGTTCAGGAATATGGACCAGGTGGTCATCGTTCTTCCATATCAGAGGAATCTGGATTTCAGAGTATGCTTCATTTTTTGGCTGTTATCTTTTATTCTAAAGCCCTCTTTTTTCTGCATTCAGGAGTATTTCCAAACTCTGCCTTTAGAAGGTGTAAAATGCTACCTTCGATGTCTGTTACGCGCTCTGCGCGATATCCATTCAAGAGGGATAATCCATCGTGACGTCAAACCGGCTAATTTCCTATACGACCCATTCACGGGTGTAGGGACGCTGTGCGACTTCGGTCTCGCTTCTGTATGTGTCGTCCTACTTTCTTTTCCTTTCTTTCTTTTCACCTTTTTGTATATCTTATTCGTTTTATTTTCTTGCCGTACATGATCAAATTAAACTAACAGCAAAAAAATCATGAACAGCACATGGAAACGCACGCTGCCGTTGGACGATGTTTTCATACGGGGTATACTGAAAAGGAACCTCACGGACGTAATCTTGCACTGGAACAGCCTTTGAAAGATAGGACGAAAATGATGCAAATCCAAGCGAGGGAGTATTCAAAAAGCCTTGCTGAGAAGGTTGGCTATCCTGATAATGATCGAAGGTGGGTTGATAACATGCTGTATTGCACGTTATGAATGTGCTCAGCGTTGACTGGTTGTTATTGTTATACTCGTACAGACCCCTTAATAAAGCTAACCGTGCTGGAACGCGTGGTTTTCGTGCACCTGAGGTGCTACTGAAGTGCACAAGTCAAACGGGAGGTGAGTGTTTTAGGCTTGACTTGCCCTCCTTCTCATCAAGATATCTGACATTGTTATACGCAGCTATCGATGTATGGTCAACGGGAATCATACTGCTCTTCTTCCTTACAGGGAAGTTTCCGATATTCCAGTCCAACGATGATATAGAGGCTCTGATGGAGATCGCTGTCATCATTGGGCGTAGGAATATGGAGAAGACTGCGACATTGCACAGTGAGTCTCTCACCATCACCATATACCGCCTAATGCTGAACACTGACGACCCGATTCCAGGCCGCACATTCTCAACAAACATCAAGGACGTCCCAGACGAAGCCGTCCCATGGGAAGAATTCGTCAAACGGCTGAACCCAGACATCACCAAACCGAATCCCAACACAGATTATAGGTTTTATCCCTATAACAGTAAACATCGCGATGGCAGGGGTACAAAGTTTCCATTGGAGGCTCATAACATTGTGTCATCCCCTATAGCTGCGGGGGTTGAATTACCAGACTTGATTGACGATCGCGAGGAGGTAGCAGGAGATAAGCCAAGGTTTTCGCCCGGGATTGAAGACGTGAAGGCTGATGTCAAAGAGAAGGCGCATTATACGAAGGAACAGGTGGAAAGGCATGAGGAGAATATGAAGACCGCTTTTGCATTACTTGAGAAGCTGCTGAGGCCAGAGTCGACGAAGCGGATAACGCCAAAGGATGCGCTCGCCGAGTCATTTTTGAGGGAGAAGAGAAGGGTGGACCATGTTCCCGGAAATCAACAGGATGCAGAGGAGGCAACGACTGATAAAAAGGATCGTACCCCCAAGGGAAGCACAAACCCCACCACCGCCAACGGAGCCTCTTCCAGCTCTAAATACGAATGGATCGATGACGACGATTATATCCCCATTGACGCTGCTCAAGCTCACAAGTCCGGGCAACTTGATACTCAGCACCGCGCCGTCTGCGCCGACTTGCACCACCCAAATAATATGGTGGAGGTGTATCGAAAATGCCTCTGTGGTCAAACGTGTCACGATAAGAAACCAACGACGCAAATGTCATGGCGTGATCACCATGATCGACATTTGAACCATCATGCGTTCAATGGGTCGGATGGTGGTGTAGATGTGGATGATGGGGACGGCGGTGAGGGTCTTACGAGGTATTTCCAGGATATTAGTCCGAGCCCTGTGCGGAATGGGGAGGATTTAATGTGGGAAGAGGAGTATGCGGGAGTGAAGAGCAGGGAGGTATTGGGCGCAGAAGATGTCTTGGTGAGTGACTTGAACGGGGTGTGGAAGGAGGGAGAAGATGAAACTATGTGGTGTGGGCGGTATCGAAGGATACTTTTGTATGTTCCAAACGGGATGGGGGTGGCCGTTGGACGGAGGCCTTGTGAGTTTCATACGGGTTATTGTTTTGATGAGGAGTAGGGATTGGCCTTGGACTTGGTTCTATAAGTTAAGTTAACAAACCGGGAGGGGTATAGGAAACAAGACAGTCTAGTTTAAACCAGAGATCGCAAACGAGGAATGGAATGGACGATAATCATACAATATATTTGGGATAAATCCTGATAATTAAATAGTTAGTCCGATATCCCAGAGGGTGTTGCAAGGTTTACAGGAATGACACAATGTACAGCTTTTGGTACAAAAGGGATAGGAAGATGTAGATCATATTATAAGATGCGAGAGAATGAAATGGTCGGCATGGGGTTGACATTAGCTAGTGGATTAATTATCGTAGCCTGGTGGGTTTTCGACAGGTACGCCGCCAACCATTGTGACTGTACTTGATTCAGCGGGCATGGTATACGTAGCTGTTAAGTAGACAACATATTAGCGCAACCCGCAGCATTATCGTGGTATGGAGAGCCAAGTAAGAGTGATTGATGATGATGAGACTTACGCAGTCCTTCCTCGGCGTCTTCTGCGCTTTGTCGTTTCATGTAGATCGCTCGCTCCCTGGATTTCTCGAGCAAGCTTACGAATTCAAACATTGCGCGATCTTTAAATCTGACCTCGACGCGGGTTCCGTCTGACAGACCGCCTTCATTAGACGGTTTCACGTTGAAAGAGAGATAGTTCTGCCCAAACGTGGGCTGCTCGAATCGGGTTGATAGTATCGAGTGCAATGGCACTGATAATGATTCAAAGGACGCATTGGCGTCTGCAATGAATATGAACTATATGACGTACACCCAATCCATTCAATTATCAGCTTGTATGATAGATGATAAAAATAAGAAGGACGCACTCGTTGATCAGTTAGCCATACTTTGCCCATTGACTTTAGGCGCTTTGAACCGCCTGATCCACCGCCTGAAGATGAACCTACTGGGGGAGCGTCAGGGATGATGACGAGTATATCGACACCTTTGTCGATTTGGGTGATTGTCATTTCATTGGGCAGGGGAATTGGAGCGTGATTGGAATTGAGCATTGTCCAATTGAGTGCCATGATGATGAAGGGTTCAGGTTTAATTAAGATTTAATATGTATTAATATTTGTGATTCAGACGTCGTCGTCGGTATCGAGAAAAGAGACGCTCAAGATGGTGATGATGATGATGATGGTAATGGAAAGAGATGGCAGTAGAAGGTTGTCGAAGGTTAAGGACCTGTGCACTGCCCCAGTACTCCGTGGGTGGTTAGGGGATAATGACGATCACCAAATCAACAACTGCGCTCTGAGACACTGCCTTGTTCCCGCGGGCTGTATACACTTGTTAGTACTCGCTTACAAGTGACTATCTGGCGCAATGGTAGCGCGTTTGGCTTCGATGGCTTAACGGTACCAAAAGGTTGCAGGTTCGAGTCCTGCGGTGGTCATTCCTTTTTATTTTATTCCATCCAATAATCCAAGTTAATTCAAACAGGGAAACGCAATCATTTTTGACCTTGAACCTGGCCTCTTCTTTCTGACTTGAAAGACCATTTAGGGATGCGCGCGCGTTTCCGGTAACGACGGGTTTCATGGTGTTTTAAGGGTGGATATTTTAAATGGCGATATCGCAATACGCAGATATGAGAACGTCCGAGTAGGTCCGAGTACCACGGATCCAACATCTCGGACGGTATATATTACCCTCTCTCCCTTTGTATCGGGATTGAATGACTTTTCCTTGGGCGCCTAATCCACAGCGACAACCAGATAATATCCAAACACAAAAAAGAGAAACGTTATCTTAACACACAACACTTGCTTCTTAAAATTCTAAAATACATTGCTTTACATAAATAGACGAAATCACGAGCCACTAGTGCTATAGAAATGTTGAAAGCGATACATACACAGTGCCATCCAGTGGCGTGCATGACTTGGTAGAAACAACCTCAGGAGAACAATGGTATGTTGAATCGGACAAGAAAATAATTGCACTAATACCCCCCCATGGTTGTCCCCAATGAGTAGTTGTGCGTCAAATTTTCTGAACGAAAGTTTTCTCGACGCCTCGGCGCTACAGTATTACGGCGCTGAGTGAAAGGCGTTGGTCGGGGTCCCGATGAGTTAAATGTTGCTATTATAATCGGGTGTGAAATAAGTTCTGCTTTGTGCTCGTTCTCCGAGTCTGACGTCGTCGGTTGGCTGTTGTGGAATGCATCGTCATCGGATTTCGATTGATTCGCCTGAGTGGGACCTTTGTACCGAAACCTTTCAGATTTGGGAGGTAGCATTTCGACGTTGTACTACTCATGGAACAGGTTAAACATAATTCATAGAAATTACGAAATCAGCACGTACCTCAACCTTGAATGGAAGAAAATCTGAACTTGGAACCAATGTGTTGGCCAGATGTATTTCACCTTCCAAGATACTGCATGTGCTTTCCTGGACCGCATCCTTCGAGGGTCGCCACCAGATTGCAGTGTCAATTTCGTCCACTTCCATCTGAAATAAAGGCTTATTACCCTTGAGGTAGCGATCGACTTCTTTGGGAGGATTCAAAAAGAAGTGTACGGTCCTGGTGAGCTTGACCTGCTTACCCTTGGTGTTTGAGAGATCTTGGAGTACATCCAGATCCTGGCAAGCGATAGTGACATAACACGGAATAACTGTTCCGCGTGTATATGAAAGCTGTCAAGAATACTGATCATGAGTGATATGAACAATAACATGGGTAACAAAGCATACCGGGTTGGCAAGGTAAAGCTATCGAGGGAATGATCAGAATGAGGTGGTAACAAGAATAAAGTGGAAGGGGCGTACTGTGTACTCGACGTCGACCTTTCTACCTGATGTGGTAGTCCCAGTAATATTCAGAGGTTCTGAAGCGTGCCACCCCTCAGGGTCAGAGAGGGGGGATGGGAGAAGAGAAGCTTGTGCATATGCTTCTGCACGCATGAACGAAGAAGGCCCGGGTGTTATCTTGGGGATGAACACGATAGACGTTTTAATCCTGGGTGAATCTGTTAGCTGCTTCCCCAACAGCCATGAATAACCACGGAGGCGTACTTCGTATCAGGGCGAAGTAAACCATGGTGAACTTGGAGGACAAGATCATATTCAATGTTAATGGGGAGGTTCCTCTCAAGAAACGTCTGCGGGCAAGGAAAAACGGGATTCACTGAATCCCGACGATCGGACGCCCGGCCAATGTTGCTCGTCTTATACCCCGGACATTCAGCGAGATCGGTTTCCGTTGGAAAAGGGAAAGAAAAAGGAAACTCATACTCTCCAACGAGCTTGCCATTGAAGGTCGTTGTTCCAGACGTGGTCGTGGACCGAGGGTCCCCGTCGGCCTTCTTCCAGACAGGATGAGTGTATTGAAGAAAAATGAAGCTTCCAAAATCCTCGAAGCTGGTGATTATACGGCCTCTGAGCTAAACTCAACGGAGGTTGTAAGCACAAAATCCATTCGCATCAAAAGGCAAGTCACGAACGAGAATAACGATTGAAGAGATGCTTTGCGCAGAATCAAGTTTTAATCCAACCGTGCCGGTGATATTATCTCCCCCAAAGTATCGCGGTGTGTTCAACCATTGAGGTATGGTCGTAGGGCGTGTGATTAAATCCAGCTCTAGCCATGGCTTCTTGGTTTTTGACAGCAGACCACTTGTCGAAGATGCATACTGGTGACGAGTTGGCTGGGCATCGGAAGGAAGTTCTTCCTGAGGGTCCGAGAAAATTGTGATATAGGCCGGGGGCGCTTCGCTCCTACGACGAGTTCTGTTGTGGTGCAAAGAGTGGTATTCTGGAAGGTCATTGGATGCGCTCATGCTGCGATTTGAGCTTTGATATTGGCAATTCGTGGTATGCGGAGGGATGTAATTTCTCGAGGCGACGACTTCCATCAGTTTTTATATGAGTTGAAAATCATTTTATGAGCTGAAGGAGAATATGCGCATGGGATCACGGTACCCCACACAGTCGCCTGTCGTTGAACGGGCATGAATAAGAACTGAATTACCCCAGCGCAATGTGGTGCGTAAGAACTTGAACGTCTTATTGTTATCATGAAGGTGAAACACCACGCCAGCCTGACTGACAGAGCCCGTGGCAAGGTAAAGCAGTTGTGGTCATACACGGCTACACGAAAACAATAAGAGTCAGGGATGTTTTAAGATATCATAAAATCATGAACGGTAAGGCTGAATTACCTAGTGTCGTATGAATACCCCTATCTCCAGGGGTTCAAGGTGGTTATACACCTTCCCACATTTCAACCTGTTATTGTCTCTGTCGTTGGGGAAAGAATAGGTGTATCCGTAGCCTGGTTGCGAAACTGATCCCTAGGTACTTTATACCAATTTTTTGGCACAAAAATACCATTCAAGGGAGTCACCGTCAAAGCCAGTAATTTTGAGCATCCGATGGCGCTTACCAGATGGAAGTGCTTTCTAGGAGCGGAAGGCCATGAAATTTGGTATGAGGCGATACACCGGCCCAATGCAGAATGCTTTGGTCTTGACGTTTACTGCAAGCATAGATGATAGTGCCTTAAACCTAATATCTTGATGTAATGCTGCAGTCCGGAATTAGAGAACTTGCGGTGAGGTATGCTTCATACGTGATTGAGTGTCAGTGCCAAAGAGCCCCACAGGGACGAAAAACAAAAAGAACAGTTTTACACGCGAGCCAGCTACTAGGAACTATTTTTGTAGATATACCCACGTTCAAGTTCTTTTTGTATTGGAATGAACCTTCAAGTTGGTTTTTCTGTCAGCATAATAACCGTCCGTTGCACCATCACCCTGCTTACCATCAAGTTATACCCAATACTGATTCTGGTCTTGAAAGGACGACTGGATCAGCAGCCAGACAACCAAGGAACTCGCAATAATTTCTGTATCCAATTTTTGCAGCACAGCAGGTCTAGTTTGGTCGTTCAGGTCGTGCTCGAGGGGTACTGCCAGAGATGAGCATCCGGCACCCAGAGTCCAAGGCCTCTAAATTCTCGCAATTTCAGTCGTGTCTGCTTCAGGCTCCGTTACAAAGTCAGTCAGCCAAAAAGAAATAGTAGGGTAAAAGGTCATACCAGCTGCAGATATTCCTTGACGCCTAGTACGATAGTCATCTTTTCATGTTGTACGTGTTGTATGGGAAGTGATACAGGTACGCCAAACCCTGCCTCTCCGACTCGGAGTCGGAGTATACAAAGGCAGAGTCGAGTGGTTCCTATGGGGCTCCAATGTGACGGCTCAGTTCCATCCCTCACCTACCCCGGCTGCAGCTTTCACACAAGCAGAATTTGTTGCCGCAATTCAGCATTTAGTAGTTTAGGTATTCCAAATAACACACAGATAGCTGGCAAATTATTAGGTGAATAAATGAACTGACATTTTTGGAGCGCTGTCTGTGGTGCAACCGTGACCGTGTTGGCTGAAGTTGGCTAAAGTTGCAGAAGGAGGCAGAAAGAGGCAGAAGGGTCGCTTTCAAGCGTGGAAAACCTCCAGTACAAATTGGGAAATAATTCCCTATTTTGGTTCGCAATCTCCCCAATTGTTTTGCACGTGGTCCTCTAGTCTTCTGCTGTCTCCCGATTAAAAAACAAAAAATCAGCCAACGCTTCGCCAACAGTGCTTAAATATAGTAATAAACTTCCCTTGGGGCATGTAATCTTCATAAAACTCACTCCACCACTAGTACCATGACATTTGACCACATCACATGCTGGACATGGAAGCATGAAATTGGACGGCAGACGCAGCGAGCGCTGGAGTTGTCTGCGGTTATCCGGTCCCCCAGAATCTTCTCGTACCATATGAGCGTGTAAGGACACGCCATAGTTGAATGAGGTAAATCATGAACGTCTGTAGCATCCAATAATATCCGCCCACATGCTTGAAATCGCATCCGTTGTGAGTAACAGATTAAAATAATTCGAAGCACCCTGATGACGGTGTCTTGGATTGCACGTTTTGCTTCTTGGATAAAATCCGGATAATTTTTGAGCTAGATGCCATTGCGGTGGAGGTGAAGCTTCAGTATTTCAGTGGGTGAACAACAGTGAATGGCCAGAAATTAGAATCCGTATCTGATTCTAGACAAACTGCATTGAATTCTTGCCAAAATGGCTTTCACAGTGCTCGAAGACAAAGACGGACGCATAATCAAAGAATTTATGACTCTTGTTTGAGCTTAGTAAATCATGAAGCAAAATGCTTGGAGTTCGACGCAAGATTGACGTTCGTGATGATGGTTGGGTGTTGAGTTGGACAGGGAAAGAGGCGTGGGAGAGATTCAGCTTCCAAAATTAGACGCTGTTTAGCATCCTTCCTCTTCTCAGCCACCATGATGATTTGCCGCTGTGCACAAGTTCCTAGCCGGACCGCTCGCCACAGCAAACGACGAAGTCAGGCCTTATGATACATTGCTTTTTTTTTATCTTAAATGTTTGGCCATAGTGCTCTCAGAAGGCATGTCATGGGAGCAGTCTTCATGATGTGTGCACGACTGCAGTGGATATATCACCGAGTCGAGGTTGGATTCGAAAGTTATAAAACATATAAAGTACAAGAACGAAGTAAAACGTGGTTTGCAGCACTCGACAACAACCCTATTACGATTTCTTCTTGGCGTTTGGATAATGGCCGCCTCTGAACGCGGTACTACCTGGAACTCCAGATCCTGGAAATTTCTTGCTGGCCTCTGCATTGCATCTGTTTGCTTTAACTGTACAACTGCGGTACTTGCGGAGCACACAAAGGTTGCGCAGCGTGCTACCCAAGCACGCACTGACCAAGTCCAGTTTGATCAATACAGCTTAGTGCTGCGGGGACAGAGAGTATTTCTACAGTGCGTGCCCTTCGCTTTTCTGGCTTCATATTTCTTGTTTTCTTTCATTGTGTCGCTGATATTTTTGACCGATTTCATAGTTCTGGAGAGTTCCACACATTCCGGCTTCCCGTGGTATCTCTATGGGCTGATATCTTGGAGAAAGTCAAAGCTGCCGGTCTCAATTCCGTCAGTGTGTATACTCATATGGGGCTTATGGCACCTGCGCCTGGAGTCGTTGACTTGGATGGTTATCGTGCATTGCAGCCTCTTTTTGATGCAGCAAAGGAAGCAGGTATATGGGTCGTATTACGGCCAGGTGAGTAATGCTTTACTTCAACGCATTGAAAGACTTGGTAAAGATTTTGGTTGATCATTTTTTTGTTTTTGTTTTCAGGACCGGTACGTTCTCTGCCCTAAAATGATACATCCATTTTTACTTAGTTTCTGTTGTTGTTTTAGTACATCAACGCAGAGACCACGGCCGGAGGATTATCACACTGGGCAACTTCCGAAGTCACAGGTCAACTACGCAGCAATGCATCTGACTGGCAAGCTGCTTGGACGCCATACATTGGACGAGTGATCAAAGACACGATACCTAATCAGATTAACCACGGAGGTCCCGTTATCGGTATGTGGTTTTCGAGGGTTATATGACAGCCTCTCACAGTGTGTTGTGATATTTTAGCTGTTCAAGTTGGTACGTGTCTTTCATTGAGGTCAAAAACAAAGTTCGCTGATCTTTATTTCTTGTACATTGAAAGATAATGAATTCAGCCAAGATCCTGAGACCCACGCGCAATACTTCGTACAAATCGAAAATTTGTATCACAACTCCGATATTGTGGTACCATTGACGTACAATGACCCAGGCCAAAAGCGTAATTTCATCAACGGAACCGGAGCAGTCGATCTCTACGGGTTAGTAACTTGTATTGTCCCTATTTACTTGATTTCTCACTGGGTTTCCGTCAACAGACAAGACGCCTATCCACAACGATATGATTGTACTCACCCAACTGTCTGGCCACCGACCGTCCCCACCAACTTTTGGCAATACCATGCAGATGTCAATCCATGGCAACCTTCTTATGTCCCAGGTTCTATTGTCTTCCTGTCTCTATGTTATCGAACTAATTATTCCCTATGTAGAATTCCAAGCTGGATCATTTGATCCTTGGGGTCCTACGTCTCCTGGTGCGAGCTGCTGTCTTTCTTTTCATAATTTCGTAAAGTTGACTCATGGTTACGAGGGATGCCGCATTCTCACTGGACCTGAGTATATGTCGGTATCAAACCTAAATCTGTGGGCAGCCAACGCCAAATTAATCAATTATTACATGTTCTACGGGTAAGTGATTATGTATCCCATACGTCTACCGTGAGTTAAACTGCACAGAGGTACATCTTGGGGTGCGCTTCCCTTCCCTGGCATCTATTCTTCCTACGACTATGGTGCAGCGGTATGTGAAATCTACCAGCTCAACGACTTTTAAGCTGATACCTCTCGCTTTGAAGATTAAAGAAAACAGGGATTTGACTGCGAAATACGACGAACAGAAACGACAAGGCCTCTTCATTCGCAGCTCTCCCGAGTTCTATAAAACCGACTGGATCGCTGATTCGTTGAACGGACTCAATATATCGTCGAACCCCGCTGCCTTCCTCACGCATCTTAGAAACCCAGATACAGGTTCAAACTTCTATGTTGCTCGTCAAGCCGATTCTCCGTCAACGTAAGTATACCTAGAACAACAAGGGATATACGCACTAATATTCACGCCTGATTATATAGTGCGACTATCACATTCAAGTTGGACGTTTCTTCATCCCAAGGACCCCTTCAACTTCCTCTTGTAGCCGATGCTATTACGCTAGGAGGACGTGAATCCAAGGTTATTGTCACCGATTACTCTTTCGGTAAATCCTCCCGATTGCTATATTCGACCTCTCCTGTCCTCTATGCCGGAACAATCGATAACCGCGACGTCATCTTCCTTCACGGTAACAGCTTGCACCAACATGAAATCGCATTATCGCTCACAGGGATACCTAATCCCGTCCAACCTAACCCCCTTGTTAAGGTCACCACCACTCATGGTAGTGTTAAAAAGGGAACGACGGTTGTGACGTTTATGGCCGGGCTCCAAGGATTTGCTACAGTGTATGATTCGAGCACTCAGCTCGTGTTATACGCTGACACACCCACAGCAACAACATTCTGGTCCCCTGTCCTTCCTGGCAAGACTAATGACCCTTTCAAGAACTTCTGGGGTATCGGCACCAACTCATCCATTCTCGTTGGAGGCCCCCACCTCGTCCGCGCAGCCTCTATCTCCGGTGGTACACAACTTAAATTGCGGGGCGATCTTAAAGAAGATGTTGCACTTACTGTGATTGCACCGAAAGCCGTCAAAAGTATTACGTGGAATGATCAACCTGTTGCTCTTGATCCTAGGGCTGGCGGGCTTATAAGTAAAAATAGGGGAGCGTTTGTAGGGAAGTTGAGGGTGAGGGAAGTTGTGAAGGGGGCAGGCGTGAAGGTCCCCAAGCTGTCGGGATGGAAGTTTAAAGATAGTTTGCCCGAGGTGTCGTCTTCTGGGTTCGATGACTCTGAGTGGATAGTGGCAAACAAGACGAGCTCGAATATTCCTCACCCGCCTGTTTATGGTGATGGAAGGTATTTGTATGGCTGCGATTATGGGTTGTGAGTGATGACATCGCTTGAGCTTCTTGTGCTCTTATTGATTCTTGGTTTGCTTAGCTGTGAAAACACTGTCCTATGGCGCGGTCACTTTGTTTCCAACGGAAATGAGAAGAGCGTCAATCTATCTATTAATGGAGGAGAAGGTTTGTTCTACCTATCAGCCATTTAATACGCTCACTAAATTGTGTCGCTAGCCTTCGCAGCTAGTATTTGGGTCAACAACGTCTTCTTGGGTACTTCGTTTGGAAAGTATGTTCAAACATTCTTTGACTATCCGATTTCACTTATGAAGCTTGTATACGCAGCTCAACCAACAATCGCAATAGCATCGAAGAAGTTGATCAGAAATTCGATTTTACTGCTGGCGCATTGAAGGCTGGCGCAGACAATGTTATCACAATCGTGCAGGATAACATGGGTCTTAGCGAAGCTGGGTGTAAGCACATTCCATTGAGTCGCTGGGTTGCCCTGACTTTTCCATGCAGATGGGGACGACCTTGAAAAATCCCCTCGTGGCGTCCGTGGCTTTGCCCTGGATAACGGTAATAAGTTTACTGTTTGGAAGGTCCAGGGAAAGGTTGGAGGATACAATGGGTATAGTTCATACCACTCTTTGATACGACAACGCTTAACTTGGCGTAAACAGGTACCCAGACAAAAAGCGAGGTGTTCTCAACGAGGGTGGTTTCTTTGGGGAACGGAAAGGATGGCATCTTCCTGGATTCTCGACCACTGACTGGGTGCACCGTGATCTGTCTGCGGGTCTTCCAGGAAATGGTGCTGGTGTCGGATTCTTTGTGACAACGTTCCGGTTGGATTTGCCGAAAGGCATCGATGCAATGCTATCCTTCACATTTGAAGAGCTGCTGGGACAGCCTTATCGGGCCTTCTTGTTTGTGAATGGATGGATGATGGGCAAGAGGGTCGGAAACCTCGGGTGAGCATTTATCTCTCGATTTTCTGGCGTCGTTGCTAACGAAGCGTTGATCCTGAAGGCCTCAAGATAAATTCCCTGTCCATGAGGGTATTCTCGATTACCACGGCGAAAAGTAAAGAAAGCATTTGTTTAGAGTTCATTTATACTGACGCAGTTTTACTAGCACCGTGGCTGTTGCTCTGTGGTCTATGACGCCGGATGTCCCAGTAGCACCTAATCTCCAGTTGACATTGGACGCCTTGTATGACGGCGGTGTGACAAATGTCAAGACAGATAATCCGAGATGGTCTCCCTCTGGAAGGAATTAAAACAGTCTTCCCAATTATACGCACGTAATAAGCTATGCGCACGACCGAATTCGAACCAACCCTTGTATAAAATAAAATAAATTTTTGATGTACACAATTCATTCTCCCTCAGCATCTGAAATTAGGGATGGATCTTCCTCTACCGGGCTTGAATACCTTTTGAATGGCTCTGAGTGGCCAAAAAATACACCTTGCTCATTGTCCGAGCTTGAAGATGCAGGTTTAAACGTTGAACCATTGACACGCAACCTCTTCACTTCCTTGGCGAATTGTGGTATCACGGCTTCTAGGACTAGAATGATTTCAGTTAAAGTTTTATTGATTGGTTAGTTATTGACGAGATACATACCTCCTGGCAGATCTGGGGGTATGTTACCAGCGTAGCTGTCAACTCTGCACGACATATCCGTATACTCTGTCGTTGCCAGATCAAATTCCTCTTGGAGAATTTCCATTGATTTACCACGCGGAGGCTGCTTTTGCGCCTGACGCAGACAGAGCTCAATCCTTTCTTTCTTCAGTTTCACCTTCGCAAAGTCGTCAAGCAACTGGACATATGCAATGCGACCTTCTAGTTTTGTCTCTACCGGTTTGATCAGCAGGCGGCTAAGTAGATCCTTGAAAGTTGGTTGCGCGTGTACGCTCTCCCCTAACTCTCGGGAAGCCCAAGCTAAACCCCATTTAATCGCTGCCCGACTGGATCAGACATTTTCGTCGCGACTCGCTGTGTATGCAAGACATACCGTTAGGGAAAGTTGTGGGCATTGGCCTGTCTTTTGCAAGCGCCTTCGCGTGTTTCCAAAGCTCAATGAGGGTATCTCTGAGCTGATCCACTAGTGCTTGCCAATCCGGTGTTTGGCGCTTTTTGAGGTTTCGGATGTATGAAATACGGCGATTAAACACAGTATTCCCATCTGACTTTAAGGGTTCTTCATCCTCGTTTTTGACAAGATCCAGTGCCTTGAGCATGAGAACGTCATAATCCAGCGCAGTTCGTCTGGTACCTTCATCTGAGCGATTAGTAGCGGATGGGATATGTATTTCTAGCTATTCTATCAGCGCCAAATTACTTTCTGCGAAAGTGCTGGAACCAAACCTTTTCCAAAGTCCGTGGGAGGTTCACCATAGGCCTTCAGCGAATCTGAACTTTCTTGTAGCTTTTCTCTGGCCTCGCTCAGCTGAGTTACCAGTGTGGATTCCTTCTCTTCGTCAGGCTGGACCATGCTTCGAAGTTTCGCCAGCCTATATTCAAGATCCTCCACATCTTCCCTGGCTTCGTTTGCTTCATCCACCAGCATTTGATATTCGATAAGCTCTGCTACTTCCTCGAAACCTGACGGGGCTTCGCCAAAATCACGAAATTGGGTCCAAAATTTGGTCAGATCGGCGTCGTACTCCTGTATTTTGGTGGCCAAGATGGTCTCGAGCTCTTCATTCATCTCGTCATCCTCACGACGTGTCTGGTACAAGTCGTCTCTCCATATCCGTTTTTGTCGTCTTGCATCCAATATTCGCTCGAGTAAATCTCGATAGATGTAAGGCGTGTATGCATCGACCTTCGTAACTGGGTGGAACGATATTACGCGGCGGGTGCCACGTCCGATGACAAGGGAGACAATCTCGAGTGCTGAGGCTTGATCATTGTGGAACTTTGTACCTTGCCCATACTCTGCGCCGTTAATTACAATGTCCTGTTTTTGGCGTATGCTTCAGTGAGAAACTCAAGGTAGTACTGAGTAGAGACAGGAAGACGTCGAACCTGCCAAACTTCCTTTTGTAGCTGATTAAAATTAGCTTCAGCACGCTCTCTCGCCTTCTGGTTGGCCAGCCTATCCCACATTGTCGTTATGATTGTGACGGACCAGCATTGATCTCCAATAAGCGGGCCTAACATTTCAATGATCCTCTTCTTACTTCCAGTTATCCGCGTGTCGGTTATGGGCTGAAGATAGAACACAGAGTCCACAAAGTACAGACTGATCGAAAACGAAGCAATTAGCACAAGCACAGCACGATAGTACCATTTACACACGAATTATCCTGCATCCATTTCTTGATCGAAGTTATAATCTCTATCTGGGATATCTTGCTATCACAAAACCCTGGTGTATCAATCAAGTACACGGGTCCACGTGCTTGTCGTCTGTAGTTCCTAGGGTTTCGAGGCCTCGGACGATTCCCTACATCCGTATGATTCAAAGAGTACTCGACGCCGTGTAATTTGTACCGAGTGACCTCCTGGGTATAGCCCGAAAGTTGATCTTTGGAGATGTTTAGCTTTTGGGATTCCCCTGCCAAGGCCTCGATGAACTATTACATCGTCATCAGGCGCTAATACGAGCATCACACGGCTATAGCTATCACTCACTGCACTCTTCCCTGCGCCTGTTGGTCCCATGATTCTTAAAGCAAGAGGATGAGACTAAGAAGTTCAAAGATATTAAGGTGTCTCTTACAAGATATTGTATCCTGTTTCGCTTGTTTGGTGGGGCCAAGGCTCAACAAAAATGTCGCCAGAACAGTGATACCCAACCGACGGCATGATGGAAAGAAGTCAACGGAGGGCCCTCAACCAGTTGGAATGGGTTGCGGTGGTATGGCGGGAAGAACGATACACTTGTGACTGGTTGCCAGATCTGGACTCGTCGGGCTGGAGCGAATGTTCAATTCCTGTCAATGTGACAGAAACGTGTTTTGAAATGTCGAACAGAGCCATATTTTCGCACAGATGTATGTATTGAATGATTCATTTATTCACAAGGATAACAATATACACACTGCAAACGCTGTTCGATCCGTATTAATACGTGCCATCTCCTTCAGAGCTCATCCCTACGTGCCCTCTGCTGAAGCCTCTGAAGTTCGTAGTGCACAATGCCCTCAGCAGGACCACGCTCCTCCAGTACACTCAAAACGTCGTCTCTTTCCTCCAGAGCACTTTCGCCTTCGCCCTTTGGCACACTGTACAGGTGGGTATCATCAAGCGCGCCAACTTGGCCCTCATACGTCATTGCAGAGTGCAAGCCTGTGAGCGAAGCTGGCAACGACATGTATGGAGAGTGGGGGGCAAATGTAACAGCGATATACGAATGGGTATTGTGGTCCATGGCTACAGGCTTGTTGACTCCTCGATTTGAGTTACTATCTTGTGATTGAGAGCTAGCAAGTCCTGAGGTGTTCGAAGTCATGAAAAAGCCTATTATTAGTATTTAGATACACCATTGGTCAGAAATAAAAGGTCGTGACTTACGTTGTTCTGAGGGTATCACAGCTGGAATTTGGAAGGTTGTGGTTATGGTCAAGGTTGGTGATCAAGCATGTTGGCATCCACTGATCATGATGTGGGCTAAGTACCTCATTAGGCAAGTCAGAGTCCAATATGTGTAGGACTTTGGCTGGAACTTTCACCTGGCACTGGGAGTGCTGTGTTCAAGTTGCTCTCAGCTTTGAAGAGAACCTGAAGATATGAAAGCATTTTTAAAATAAACGATCCTAATTTATGTATTGGTAAACGATAATTACAGTAGTGGTAGTAGATATTCTAATAGGCCTCAAAATCCCAATTAAATAGATATAAATACCCAAAAAGTTCGAAAGCGATGATATAGATGACTAAACTACAACAAGCGAAAGCGACGAAAGCAATGAAAAAAACACAACGAAAGCGATGAAAACACGATAGCGACGATAGCAATATAGATACAGACACAGCGATTAACGAAAGCAGACGAAACAATCGAAAGCAAAGGTTCAAACAATGTCACAAAGGTCCAGTTTGAATCAAACAGGATTTTGAGCATCATAGCTAGGTCTCCTGAAGATAGCTATCCAAGTACGAGGTGGACGCGGGATGGTGGATGTACGGTTCAGGAAGGACAAAGGACATGGTTGAGGTTTGGAGTTAAGGTTTGGGATGGCCCATTGACACTGGGGGATATCTGTGGTCACTGGAGTGGGCAACTTCACGTCCGAAGCCTTCGAATAATTGTTTGCATCAGAAAGGGTTTGCAGTGATGTTCGAATTTTTCTGGATGTCTTCCTGACCTTTATATATGGTGAGATCCTTTACGTTTGGCGTTAAATAATTCGAATAAACTCACTATCAATTCCGAATGGAGTGTACTGGCACGTCGGCATAAGCGCCAAAGTTTCCACGAATAACGCCATTGCAACACCATCGAAACAATACCGTTTCCATCAACCAACTTCTCCATAAGACCAAATGATAGTTTCTCAAGACTGGAGGTGCAGTATGAGCATCGTATGTGACGCGAGGGAATTGAAAGCGCTCACTGTTTCAATGTGTCGGTCAAAGCCCCTATCTCGCCCAAGCCCCCGTCCTCTACAATTTCTCTCCACACAGCTCCAGCGCTAGACAACTCATTCGCAAACCGGGCGTATTGAGTGTTTGGGGAGTACTTTTGGAAAAAGGATATGATGCAGAAGACAACATTAAGTGCTGTACAGACTGCGAGTGCGAATGTGAGGGGATTCATAGAAAGGATTTCGACGGAAGAGTTGGACATATTTCTTATTATCAAGAAATCAAACGGTTATTCGGGAAGACGGCGAGTAAGCGGGATGGAAGATGGGTCGAAGGAAAGATTGCAGAAGGAAAATGTACAAGACTGGCAGTGTATGAAGAGTGCTTGAGAATGCGCACACTGACTTGCTCGAATGGTCTTGCACTGCAAGATCGAAGGGAAGGTTTTTGGGATGATTTACTCTTGCACATCCTGTTTATAAAAGCAATGCGAGCCACAAGAGTATCCAAAGGAGGTGCGACGTCTCAGAAAACAGCGCGCATTGTAAAAATTTCCTTACATAGTCACCAGCTATGAATGATAGATGCTGTAGTGCATGTTGAGAGTATGAAGCTTGTCGCACACCCCTGATGTTGGTGTACATGGAACGGCCCGACGAGTGTTTAGTCGAGTCATTCCGCGTGATGGCCGACCTTCGAGCAGTATAAGGAAAAAAGAAGAGCGACGGAGTTGAAATATGAAGCAAAACCAGGAGCTGGGGCAGTGGTGATGGGCATGCGGCCGACATGGTACGGGACCCACAATCCTCTTTTTCAACCAAAAGCTATCCCTTTTGGAAGTGTTCCAGGTGAGGTTTAGATAAGATACCTAAGATATACCATATAAGGCGGGCTTTCTTTATAAATAGTGACCACAGGACTGCAACGAGGTAGTTTCGCCGACATGAACGCCAGGAATTCGAAGAGGATTCGACCTATATAAGGTTTATCTGGCAGAACTCGTGGCAAACATAGCATTAGGTCAGCGTTCTAGTGAGTCAAATCGATTCAGAAGGAGCCTGCGCATTGAGCCATGCATCATGTACAGAACACATGGTGAAGGATCGGTGAAGTAATTCGATGTTGCCGGACGACTTATGGAATGCAGTGAAGAGCCGAGCCCCTAAGTCGTTGGCGGGAAGTTCCGATTATGTCCCCATTTGGAAGATTTTACCTTTTTCGTCAGAGCCCCTGTTTCTCCGCGCAAGTTGTCAAGGTCAAGGACAGAGTTCTAAGATCACACACGGAAGATTT